>CAUYLG010065394.1:0-35477 GCA_963573385.1 Cacajao melanocephalus | reverse complement strand
ACACAATTACTGGCATAATAGAGGTTTTTAATACCCATTTTTAGACTGCATTCTAGCCTGGGCAGTAGAACAAGAATCCTGTTCTCTCTCCCTCTTTTCCTTCCTCTTTCTTTCTCTCGTATAGTCTTTTTTTTTTCTTTCACTCTCACTTTCTTTCCTCTCTTTTTCTTTCTTTCAAAAAATAAAAAAATAAAAAAAATAATAAAAAAAAATAAAAAAAAACAGGTGGTCCTAACTTAGCCGAGGGGGCTCAGAAAAGTCTTCCTGGATAAAGTGACACCTAAACTGAGACTTGAAAGATGAGGGGAAATTAGGTAAAGAACTGTAAAGAGTCTGGAATGAATGCCCTCCTAAGAATCTACCATTAATCAAAACGCTTTCTGACGCCATGTAAAAAACAGTTTCAAAGCACTAGCCTTTGGAGCAGCCATCCATCTCTGGATCTTGGCTGGAGTAAGTTCGTCTAGTGATTTCAGTAACTCCAGTGATTAAATATTGCATGGAGAGAGCAAAGAGATGTGACTCTCTGACGTGCTTGGCTCCCTCCCAGATTATGTCTATAAAGAGGGATAAACTCAGAAAAGGCCAGGCCAGGAAAAATGTGCTGGCATCTTCTCTTGGCAGTCAAAGACCTTTGAAATCACTGGCAACTAGATTAAATAAGAACAGGCAAACGTGATCTAAAGTCATTCCCAATACTCTAATGACATCCAAATTATCAAACTCAAATTTAAAAATTGATGAAACTCCCTGACCTCAAGAGAGTCCAGACGTCCAAATATCAAATAGCAACAATGGTTGTAGATGACAGCACTGCGTCTAACTTTTCATCCAGGTACATCATCAGTGGGGCTCTAGAAATTTCTTTAAAAAAGAAAAATGTTAAAAAAAAACAAAAAACAAAAAACTTGATGGTCTACGTTTTTTAAACATTTTAATTTTCCACCGTTAAGGCAGTTTATTATATTAGCACCATATTTTAAATTGTGTTTTTACCTCTGATCCTTGTTCTGAACCCCTTTCACTGGTTTTTCTATTCTTACCCGATTATCCTGTCCCAGTAGTTTTTCCTTCATGAGTCCTGTTTCTACTGGCCTCATTCCATTTTTCTTAGACCTGCTTTCTCTCATGTGCCAGACTGTTTCGGGGTCTCTTCTTTCTGCAGTATGCATTTCCTTCCTTCCTTCTTTTCTTTTGCCATTCATGGTCTGTTTTTCCATGAATTTTCCCAGGATTCTGATTTTTCTCTATTTACTCCTTTCCTTATTTTCCGTGTTACTTGATCTCCATTTCCGTCTTCATACTAACTTGTTTGCTGTTACTTTGTTGGCAAGTATGAGTATTTTCCTATTTCTACTTCTGGCACATACATTACTTTATATATCAAAGAAACCACGTCCCTATATCTGTGCCACTGGAAAAGAAAATACCAAATCTGTCATCACTTTAGCCTTCTTAGAAATCACTGCACTTCATTAGCCAGGTGTGGTGGTGGGAGGCGGAGGCAGGAGAATCGCATCAACCTGGGAGGCGGAGGTTGCAGTGAGCTGAGATCGTGCCATCGCACTCCAGCCTGGGCGACGATGCAAGACTCCATCTCAATTAAAAAAAAAAAAAAGAAATCACTGCACTTCGGTGGCCAGTGATTACTATTCATTTTTATATTCAACAATTTATATTTCATTATTATATGTATTTATACATCTTTATACGCATGTATAAAAATAAACATTTTCAGATATTGATTATGTACTCTTAAATTTATAGATACTCTCTTATCCACTCTCTCTGTTAATACAGCAGGCTCCGAGGCATACAATTATTTTACACTAACAGGAATTAGTGCACAAAGAGGATAAAGAACTTTCTCAAGGCCATGCGTAGTGGCTCATGCCTGTAATCCCAGCACTTTGAGAGGCCATGGTTGGCAGATCTCCTGAGGCCAGGAGTTCGAAACCAGCTTGGCCAGCATGGTGACGGAGTGAGACTCCATCTCAAAAAAAAAAAAAAAGTCCATGTGTGAACATCACTCTCCACTCATTTCAGCTAATTTACTCTAGTTCTCACCCTATATCAAATATCCTCCTGCATTGATCCCTCTGGTCCATTTGCTCTACCACTATTTTTGCTATTTATCACCCCAAGTGTTTCCTCCCTCCCCTCCTTACCCAGCCTAGCTTCCATGATACAGCTCAGAAACCATTCTCTTATAAACGTCGTTTTCTTAGGTTGGTCCTCTTTCCCACAATCACATTTGTCTAGAATTCCCAAATATTACCTACTCCATATCCTCCCCAGACCAGCTGAAAATAGTCTGAGAAAAGTTACTCAACCAGGATAACTGGATACATCTCAAATGTAAAACCACAAGTATGAAATAGGAATTCAACAAAGTCATATAATCCTTCCATGTTTCCCCAGTCTCTTCTCAAATCTCCAGAACCTCCACTCCCTACTGTCAGTTGTTGGCCACATCTCATACTTCATCCAGAATGCCTCCATTCTTACATTATCCAATTCCTTAAACCACAGTCAGTACCACACCTGTCTGTCTTCCTGCTACAGAGGAATAAGCATCCCTGCTCCTGTCTAAGGCCAGCCTCTCTACCCTGTGCGCTGGAGTCCACATTACCTTCATAAGACACGTGACTACTGTTATCCCTCCTCAACATTTGCCAAGTGCTTTTCCCAGATGTTCCCACAACTGCATTTTCTCATCATTCCGCAAAAATTCTAATGTTAGCTTCTCAAAGAGGCCTCTCCTGCTATCCTGAAGTTTCCTCCCCACGTTGCTTTGCCACCTTCATTGCAGTTATTAGCATCAATAATTATCTTAGCAACTTTTTTTTTGAGATGGAGTCTCGCTCTGTCACCAGGCTGGAGTTTAGTGGCATGATCTCGGCTCACTGCAACCTCCAACTCCTGGGTTCAAGTGAGTCTCCTGTCTCAGCTTCCTGAGTAGCTGGGGCTAGAGGCATGTGCCACCACACCCAGCCAATTTTTGTATTTTTAGCAGGGGTTTCACCATGTTGGCCAGAATGGTCTTGATCTCTTGACCTTGTGATCGCCCACCTTGGCCTCCCAAAGTGTTCGGACTACATGAGGTGGCATGAGCCACCCAGCCCGGCCTATTTTAGCCATTTTTTACACCCTTCTTATCTCTCCCACTTGAATAAAAGTAAGCTTCATGAGGGCAAGGGATGGTTACTCCTGTAACCCAAGCTCCTCGGACAGTGCCTGACACTCTGCAAGAACACAGTGAACATTTTTGAGTAATTGAGTCAAAAGCCAGTGTTATTATTTCTACTGCAACAGAATATCTTCCCACCGAAGGCAAACAATGAAAACAATAAAAGGAAAACTGCTGGATGAACATTTTCTGGAGAAACAGAGGCCACACTTCGCTACGGCAGAGACTTCTGAGAGAGCAAGGAAGCAAGGAATAGTCCCAGTGGCAGTGATGAGAAAGAGAAGAGTGCATCTTATGAAATTAAGACTAGCTGGAGCAAGGCTCAGATCCCAGAAGATTTTACTTATAGATGGGCAGAGCTAGCATAGAAATATTGTATAGGGCCAGGCATGGTGGCTCACACCTGTAATCCCAGCACTCTGGGAGTCTGAGCAGGCGAATCACCTGAGGTCAGGAGTTCAAGGCCAACATGATGAAACCCTGTCTCTACTAAAAATACAAAAATTAGTCAGATGTGGTGGCATGTGCCTGTAATCCCAGCTGCTCAGGAGACTGAGGCAGGGAGAATTGCTTGAACCTGGGAGGCAGAGGTTGCAGTGAGCCAGGATCGTGCCCTTGCACTCCAGCATGGGCAACAGAGCAGGAAAAGAAGGAAGGAAGGGAGGGAGGGAGGGAGGAAGGAAGGAAGGAAGGAAGGAAGGAAGGAAAGAAGGAAGGAAGGAAGGGAAGGAAAGACAAGAAATATCATATGAAAACAATGTGTGCACAAAGACAGTTTTAACTAAAATAAAAAATGCCCTTGGATGTTTGACTCAAGGGAGTATCAGGGAGGCTGAAAAGCCAGGTTTTTTTAATATAACCAACTGAAATGTCAAGCGTTCCATAGTCAACTGTACATCTTAACAGAAAGCCCATTGGAATTTTCATTAGCTGCACTCATTGCAAAGGGTAATAGGAAAATTGAACAGAAAGGTCCCTTTGGACCCAAACTTGGCAGAGAAAGGCTTTCCCAGAAGATCATTTCACCCAATATTTGTATTATGTAAGTGTCAAAATATGTCATTTGGAAGATGATATTTCCAGTTCATACAAGAATACTTTTTAGAGATAATTTTTATAGAATACAAAATATGTAATTAATTAGCTTGATTCCCAAGTTAGAAAAATAAGACACACATGTGGCTATGCTGTGACTGCTAAGCCCTGTAGTTTTACAATGTCATTCAATTCTGCAGTTCTCACTATCCACTATCCTACTATCTATTGTAATTATCAGAGGTTGAAAAAAACTTTACAAATTTTGTGAAACATTGAGCATCTTATTATTATTCTCAAAGAGTTTTTTTATTTTTATTTTTTTTGAGATGGAGTTTCACTCTTGTTATCCAGGCTGGAGTGCAATGGCACGATCTCGGCTCACTGCAACCTCCGCCTCCTGGGTTCAAGCAATTCTCTGGCCTTAGCCTCCGGAGTAGCTGGGACTACAGGCATGCGCCACCATGTCCAGCTAATTTTTGTGTTTTTAGTAGAGACGAGGTTTCACCATGTTTACCAGGATGGTCTCAATCTCTTGACCTCGTGATCCACCTGCCTCGGTCTCCCAAAGTGCTGCGATTATAGGCGTGAGCCACCGTGCTGGCCCACTTTCAAAGAGTTTTGAAAACTTGCCAACTCTTTTGTCTGGTTTTTGGGAGAAGCATATTTCTAATAGGTTGGTGCAAAAGTAATTGCTGTTTTTGCTATTACATTCAGTGGCAAAAACCACAATTACGTTTGCACCAACCTAATATTATTATTTTTGTTCTTAGGATTTTGGTGAAAGTAAACTTTATTTATTTATTTATTTTGAGACGGAGTTTCGCTCTCGTTGCCCAGGCTGTAGTGCAATGGCACAATCTCGGCTCACCACATCCTCCACCTCCCAGGTTCAAGTGATTCTCCTGCCTCAGCCTCCCAAGTAGCTGAGATTACAGGCATGCACCACCACTCCCGGCTAATTTTGTATTTTTAGTAGAGATGGGGTTTCTCTATGTTGGTCAGGCTGGTCTCAAACTCTCAATGTCATGAGATCCACCCGCCTCAGCCTCCCAAAGTGCTGGGATTACAGGTGTGAGCCACCGCGCCTGGCCACTTACTTTAATTTAACAGTAAGTCCCCATCAGATGAATGGAGAGAGAAGGGGATAGATAAAAATGTGAAGAGGCAAATATATTAAAATATCCTAAAATGTCAGTGTAGAGCATGAGTGGTGGGTGTCTAAGTGTTTGTTGTAGTATCTGAATATTTTGATTTCTTTAATTTTTCATTATAAAATATTTAAAAATAAATTCAAATAAAACTAATCCATATGATATTCTTTATGTAACAGTTTTGTGTTCATTATATCTTGCTGGGTTCAGATGTCACGGGATTCATTGCTTAACCAAAAGTCACGAATACCTAAATCTTGAGAGAATATGTTTTCCAGTCATTAGAAATAAAACCTAATGATATGGACTCTTTGTTGATGACTCTATAATTGGCTAGATTTGTAAGAAGACTAATTTGCCCAAAGGCTTGTGAAAAAAGAGAAAGCGTCGTTTATGTGGAATTCATTATATGTCAGATCCATATGTGTTAATGGCTGCGCATGTATCCTTTATTTAATATACATGGCGATAGAGTTGCATAAGGGACTCACTCTATTTTATAGAAGAATCCGTGGCTCAGGAATTTGAAGTTCGTTGTCTAAGTTCACACAGTTAGAAAGTGGCAGAATGGGGCTTAAACCCAGGTTTGTTTGAATCAAAGTTGTACTACTATCACTCTGTCACCTCGATTACTTGTTGGATTACTGAAAATGAGTCACGGTATCCCTATTTTTTGATTTATTGTTTGTTTTATGTTGTTTTGTTTTGTTTTTCTGAGACAGTCTGGCTCTGTCACCCAGGCTAGAGTGCAGTGGTGTAATCTCAGCTCACTGCAATCTCCACCTCCCTGGTTGAAGCAATTCTCCTGGCTCAGCCTCTTGAGTAGCTGGGATTACAAGCACACACCACCATGGCCAGCTAATTTTTGTATTTTTTTAGTAGAGATGGGGTTTCACCATGTTGGCCAGGCTGGTCTCCCACTCCTGACCTTGTGATCTGCCTGCCTTGGCCTCCCAAAGGGCTGGAATTACAGGTATGAACCACCGTGCTTGCCTGATTTATTAGTTTTTAACAGAACACTTAAAATTTTCCTAATATTAAGGCCGGGCATAGTGGTTCATACCTGTAATCCTAGCACTTCGGGAGGCCAAGGTCGGTGGATCATGAGGTCAGCAGTTCAAGACCAGCCTGACCAACATGGTGAAACCCCATCTATACTAAAAATACAAAAATTAGCTGGGCATGGTGATGTGCACTTGTAATCCCAGCTACTGAGGAGGCTAAGGCAGGAGAATTGCTTGAGGCAGAGGTTGCAGTGAGCTGAGATCATGCCATTGTACTCCAGCCTGGGCAACAGAGTTAGACTCAATATCAAAAAAAAAAAAAAAAACCATAATTTCCCTAATATTTTACTCTGAATGCTTTATTAAACACCTCATGTCCTTCGATACAGAATCTGAGAGCTAGTAGAATCCTCAGAAATCATCCCATACCAACACCTTTGGCTGATGAAAAGGAAAATAGTGTACAACCAGGTTAAATAATGTATTCAAAGCCCTATGGCCTCTGAGTAGCATTGCTAAGAAAGATTTACAAGGCTCTTCCATTATATCATCATGCTATGTTATTGTAAAATGCAAAATTAGAGGTATAAATTAATTTAATCTGGTAGTTTAAGTACTATATTGAGTTTTACATCAGTATACCGTGTCTGCTATGGGATGCCTCGATTCTTTATATCGGTATTAACTCTTAGTTTAGCTCATCAATCTAGAATATATTTAGCCCAGCTTCTACAAGGCCAATCTCTACCCCAACCTTGCTGCTGGCACTGTTCCGCTCAGGGATGGACAGAGAACAACAGAAGAACAAGTAAGCAAATAATGCTTTTTTCAATAACAATAACATGTTGTTCTTTCAACGCAGGTGAAGTTGTGTTACGTAAAGTCATTTCACTGATATATTTCAAGTGTTCATGGAATTACAGTTTCTCTTTTTTTAAATTTCCCAGATGACTGCACTGATAGGGAATTACAGTTTCCACTGAGCAAATTCAAATGAAGGGGAAATTGACAATGACATCACCTAATGGGAGAATTCAGGGACACATTTCAAAGCAACCTCATGGTAAATAGATTACCAGGGCCTCAACTACATTACAGAATAATTCCAAGATGTGTTAGAATACATTAGTATTGTTGCTAAATTCAATGTACACTAAATCAAATCCTATAAATATTGATGTATCTACTGCCAAGAAGACCTCTTAATCACTGTGATATGTTGGCAGTTTTGAAAATGGCATATTAATAGGTAGAGAAACACAAATAAAGACATCTGGAGAAGAATAGAAAGAGTCTAATGTCCCCCTGTTTCCAAGTGCCAGAGCCCTTCACTAGTGAACATGAATCTGTATGGCAGAGAGTAAAGGGCACACATAACAGGTAGCATTTCTTTCAGGATCTAGTGACATTTTCAACACCAAGCCTGGTGACGCGGAAGAGGAGATCAGGGTGTGGACTCTGACGAGAGTGGTCAAGTACTAGGTGTCACTACCCTGAGAGTTTCATGAATGGCGGTGCATACATAACCCCATGCTGGTTCGTGACCACCTTTAGCGGCCTAATGAATATTACCTATTTATTCCGTCCTTGGACTTCCCAAATATCTAAACTTCGGGACTTGTGGCCTTGTACTGTGTTCATTTATGTACCACTTTCCTCATGTTGATGGTGAAAACTATGTCTGATTTGAGGGAAAGTACATCCTAGGAGTCAATTACTTGGGTTCCAGAGTGAGATGATTTAGATTAAAATCCTCCTCTGACATTTATGAGATTGCTATATTGTCCAATTCACATAACTGCCCTGTGCCTCAGTTTCCTCATCTTTATATATTTGAGTGGTTACTAGGAGGATTAAATAAATTAATATATGTGTAACATTTAGAAAATTACCTGGCACATGGTAAGATATAAGCTCTCTGTAAGGTAAGTTATTATTATTATTTTATGTCAATGAATGTCATAGCAATAATTTTATTATTTTAAATGAATTTAATAAAAATCACAATTTTAATTAATGATTTGTTAATAATTGATTATTTTAAGTAATGATGACATGTATTCACACTTGACACAAATACATAAAGAACAAATCATAGAAGCAAAGCCATGATAAATATCACATTGCAAATAGATAATTAGCAACATGAAAAGTACATGTAATTTTTGAAGCACGAGCAAATTTTAGTGCTAACTCTAAATAGATAGAGCATCTGTTTGTCTTGGATGAGTCTTTTAAACTTTGTAAAGAATAACTATGCAGTGATAACATGCAGCATTTAAGAAATAATAAATTTACATGACTTTCTTTCTCTTTCTATGGAATGAAGATATTAGACCAGATTACTCCTTCTTGCTGAAAGATTCAGTGACCCTTAGACAGGAGATGAAAATACAATCGTACTTACCATGGGGTTCCAATCGTGACGCACACTGTCTACAGAATTTGGCACATGTTGATGCTTTCCTCTCTTATAATTTCTGTGTTTGAATCTTTTCTGCCCGTCTAGTTTAAGATTGAAAACCATTAATTTATTAATTCAGTGGACATGTATTAAGCATCTGCTATATGCAAGTTAATAGGATCTGAAAATACATAGTGACAGAAGCAGTCTCTTGTCTCCATGAGTTTACAGTCGATTGTGAGAGAAGTGTGAAAACAAAGAGCACAATAGTTATTACATATCCACAATGGAAGTCTATACAGAGTACTCTGAGGGCACAGAAGAATGAGAAATTGTTTGTACTCTGACGTGGCTGTCGCAAGTAAAAGTTTCACAAAGGAAGTCAAAGCTGTTTTGATTTTATCATTCTATTCCCATCAGTCCCTATTATACTGCTGGCACTCTTTGAAAGAAGCAGAAACCCAATGTATGCTTTCCAAAGATTGTCTTTGAAGATGCACATTATTGAACACAAATGGATGTGTAGTTAGGGGCACGTGCTACACCTTCTTATCGCCAAGTACACACATTGCAGGAACCTGCCAATCCCAGCATAGTTTTCTCATTTCCACTCCATAACACTGTCTACCAGCTTTTACAAACAGATCAGTTGCTCATTAGGTTACCAGTATCTTGTCTTCGATTTGCCTACTTATTATTGGCAAGCCACCAAATAAACTTTCAGAGGATAGACGCCACATGCAGGGAGAGAAATATTTTATAACATCCTATGGGGGACTGAGAGTAAAAAGAACATATCCTCGCTTTAAGTTAAACATCAAAAAATGGCATGATTAAGAGTGTCCTGCCAGATGATGCTAGATACTGGGTATGTGGCCAGAGGATGTTAACCCTACACTAAACATCATACAAATCATGATTTCCCAAAGGTCAGATGTCACCACTGCATGGTTATTTTCTTCAACTTACTCCGTAGTCTCTCTTAAAGAATTTGTATTGTTTATGCTATACACGTTATGGGTTAAAAGGTCTCTATCTCATGAAATGGTGCTAGGAAATGAGAAACCCAACAATGAGAAGGGCACAATTAAGATTTTCTATGGATGTCCCTAGCAAAGTCATTATGATTGAAACTGAATAAATGAATGGAAAAGGCAAAACAAGCTCTGAGTTAGAAAAACAAATTACACATGCCCAAGCTCAGATTTGTTCCTATTATCTACAATTAGAATTTTTAAAAATTGAGCTTTCCCTTTGAATTTCCAAAATTAGTAGGAACGGGGAAAAAAGTGAAAAGGCCATTAAAGGAAATAAGGAAGAAATCAGAGTTTTGAGGAGACAAACAACAGACGTTGTTTCAGAAATTGGATTTGGAATAAGTACGAGATGACTATTTCCAAGTCAAGAGTTAAGTAGACCATGGGTGAATTTCATTTTATGCATTTCATCTGAGCATTGGTACTGGAAGACACATTACAGTGGGCATCTGGAAGTTAGTTCACCGAAAGGAAGTAGGATCACTTAAGGAATCTAGTAATGAGCGAAAATAAAGACATTGAGCTATTGGAAGAAAGGGAGAATGTGATGGTTTCTCTAGAAAGTCACCCAGGCTGGAGTGCAGTAGCACAATCTTGGCTCACTGCAACCTCTGCCTCCCAGGTTCCAGTGATTCTTGTGCCTCAGCCTCCTGAGTAGCTGGGATTACAGGTGCGAGCCACCACACCCAGCTACTTTTTCTGTATTTTTAGCAGAGATTTTTAATTTTTCTGTATTTTTAGTATAGTTTCACTATGTTGGCCAGGCTGGTTTCAAACTCCTGACCTCAAGTGATCCACCCACCTCAGTGCTAGGATTCCCAAAGGGCTAGGATTATAGGTGCGAGCCACCAAGCCCGGCCATACCAGTAATTCTTTATCCTCTATTTTGATCCAATCTTTATCCAGAAATAGTTCAAGATCAATAAGTAGTTCAAGTGGGCAGACAACTTAAATTCCATTAAACTGAATCTATATTTATTTGCACACACAATTTCTCTCTCCATAGTTACAATAGGGAAGACATAATCACATTAGTATAAAGGAAAGTATATTCTACATCCTGAAAAATCACTGTGGTTCATTCACGATGCAAACGGTGGCCGCTGTAGTGACATAAATCGATAGCTGCATTATTGTTGCGGGGGGGGCGGTTCCTGGGTAGAGAGGAGTCTGTCAATCTCTTGCTTCCATCACTTTTCCATTTTTTCCTCTATTATTTTGCGGCCAGCCATGGTCCCATGCTTGCTAGCAACAGAAAGTACAGCAGATGGCAGCAAGCAACTGCTGCACGTTTCAAACCTTGGTCAGCAACTGTTTTCAAGCCAGCACAAGGCTGGTTGATTGGAGGCAAAGATGGATGCTGATTTGTTAGAGTCCCCTGTCTTCCATCTCTTGTTCTAACTTTGTGGCCTGCCCAGTGATGAAGGGACACCTCATTTCACAGAAGCACAGCAAACTGGAAACAAGAGGAGGAGAGAGAAGCTGGGGCTTGGCTGGACAGACTGAACTGGACTCAAGCCTGTAGTGACCTAGTCAGGCGTGGCATTGATGTCGTGGCAGATCTTCCTTGGCCTCCACGGGCTGTTGAGCAATTCCTTGGATGCACATCTGTGAATGCTAATCCAACACCTAACAATACTTTGCAGAATTATTCCACCCACTTGGCAGCTTCCAGCTTTGTAGGGGTTTCACCGGGGCTGCAGGTAGCAGAAAAGACCTGAGGGTGAACTGCGTGGTGCTGAGAGATAAAAGCCTGGATTTTACCAATTCAGACTTGGCAGAACACATCAGAGCTGTCAAAAGGCTATGGGCTGCTCCGAGCTCCTGCCTTTAAACTTGCCCTGTTTAGTTCAGCTCAGAAGCCTGGAATTTGCAAAGGTAAACAACTCTTATCCCATGGATAAGCTGGATAATGCAATTTAAAATACAGACATATATTCTTCAGACAAACGTAACTACCCTGACATTAATGGGGCCATTTATCTATGTTGAAGTCAGTAAGCCGTAAGCACTGTCAGTGATGTTGGGATTTGGGGATTTGATTAGGTTTGGATTTCCAGTGACTTAACAGGAACAGAGGGTGCAAGGTGAGGTCGTTGGTCTTATCTTCTTGACTTATTAGATAACTTATATTCTTTCACCTTTGTGGTAAAACCTAAAGGGTACATTTATTCTTTTGTTTTTTTTCATAATTTAACAGATGGTTAACCCGGTTTATTTTTCATAACCAGTAAGTTGTACTTATGCTGATCATTCAGTTTTGTGGTCAAATATCACAAAGCTGGGTTATCTAAGTTTATATTTTTCATGAAATCAGCCCTATAAGAAATTAGAATCACAAGTCCTAACACTTAACTTCCTGAGTTCAAGGTTATTAAAGTAACTTCAATACTGAACGGCATTTATAAGCTTTACATGCTCCCAAGTGGTTCACTGACATGGACTTCAGACTTGCATGCAATCAGCCTTGACTACCTTTGGCTGTCCCTTCTCAGAAATAGGGCACTCATCTCACCAAAAACCTGGCCAATAGGTTTCCAAATGTTGGTTGTGTTCACAGAAAGAACACTGGTTTTGAGAAAAACTCTCACATGTATTTTCATTTTCTTTCTTTCTTTTCTTTTTTTTTTTTTTTTTTTTTTTGAGACAGGGTCTTGCTCTATTGTCTACGCTGGAGTTCAGTGGCATGCTAATGACTCACCGCAGCCTCGACCTCTTGGGCTCAGGAGCTTAAGCAATCCTCCCACCTCAGCTTCCCAAGTAGCTGGGACCGTAGGCACATGCCATCACAGTCAGCTAATTTTTGTATTTTTTTCTTTTTCTTTTCTTTTCTTTTCTTTCATTTTTTTTTTTTTTTGAGATGGAGTTTCATTCTGTCCCCCAATTTGGAGTGCAATAGCGTGATCTTGGCTCATTGCAACCTCTGCCTCCCATATTCAATCGATTCTCTTGCCTCAGCCTCCAGAGTAGTTGGGATTATAGGCGTCCACCGCCACACCCAGCTAATTTTTTTTGTATTTTTAGTAGAGACAGGGTTTCGCCATGTTGGCCAGGCTGGTCTTGAACTCCTGACCTCAGGTGATCTGCCTGCCTCAGCCTCCCAAAACACTGGGATTACAGGCATGAGCCACCGTGCCCTGCCTCAAATGTATTTTCAAGTGGAGCAAAGTTAAGGGGTTGACAGTCACTTAAAGTTTTAGCAAAACTTGGGAGTAAGCAAGAACATTCTCTTAAGCAACTTTTCTGCCCTGTCTCATTGGTAAGTGAGCCATTTGGCTGCCTGTGGTTTCCCACTAGCAAACATTAACTGATTAAGAAGATGAGTAGGATTAGCTAAACAATTAATCTCCATCTACTCTAATACATAAATTGTGAAATCATACTCATCATACCAATTTTTATCAATTCAAAATGTGAACCTACTGGCAAAAAAAAAAAAAAAAGAGAAAAATTTACAGTCACAGAGAGATGTTTCATTGCAGTCCTTCAAAATGTTTTTAAAATGCTTTGAAAAATCTTAATTTCAAAGTTTGAATTTTATCCCAGTCCATTGTCCTCTTGCCCAATTGTTGACAAATCATCTCCACAGGGAATCTGGTGAGAGAACCATGGGTGGCCCTAAGCTGGTATCTTTGGCCAAATCAAGTATACATTTGGCGAATATGGCCAGGCTGTAGGCTACCTGGGTGGCTTTGTGGTCTGATGTAATCAAAGTCGGGGGATAGATTAAGGAGACTGGATCTTTCTTTAGTAGATGGAATATAGCAATTCCAATTACTGACATCCTAAAAACTTCTCTGGAGCTGCAGAGCAAATTCTCCATACATTTAATGTTTTCTACATTAAAGGATATTCCGCTTCCATAACTGAATTATGGCAACAAAACACCCTTTAAGATAAGCCTGAAACTATCACTGTATTTCACAAAGGGAGGATAAAAGCTGAGAAGTTTTCAGAATCTACCAGCATGCATCTCCCAGAGAACACAAAATTTGCATGAATCCCCCTGAGCTAGGGAAGCTGGGGATATTTGAAAGAGAAGGGGGAAAGTGAATATTTTAAAGCTTCCCAGAAACAGATAAGATTTAAGAAAAAGAAAATCCTGTTAACAAGTGGGAAGGGCAGACACTGCTCTGCCAGCCCCAGGAGAGTCAGATGAGAGGCCAGACACACATTTCTGCTTTTCTGAAAGTTACCCAGACATAGGCAAGAATAACAAGAAATGTAGAACAACATGATCCCTTCATTTTGATAATTTAGAGAATAAAAAGAAAAGATTCCGGTGTAGGCAAGCAGCAGAAGCCGAAAGCTTCAATACTTTGCATGGAAATGGAGATTGGAGGTGTTTGAAGGAAAAGCAATTGGAATTGCAGTGGCTTTTAACCTTTTGGGAGCATTGAATTGCCTTGAGAAAGCTATGCATTCTCTTCCCCCAAATATAAATGCACGATTTTCCATTTTGTTCATGAAATTTCACTTGGAATAATTATTTTGCATGTATGACAGGTTAGTAACTCTTATATAGAATAGAGTTTCTGACTGTTTTGTTTTGTTTTTCATCTTTTTTTGTTTGTTTGTTTGGTAATGAGTTTTGCAAACCTTGAGAACGTAGTGTAAGGCAAGGTTATTGGTGAGGGAAGGTGATTAACTGTGTCCTAAAGAAATAGTAGTCATGGTGAATCATTTCCCTCCCATCCTACCTCAAAGAAAAAATATGGATGAATAAATATCTGGGGCCGGGCGTGGTGGCTCATGCCTGTAATCCCAGCACTTTGAAAAGCCGAGATGGGCGGATCATGAAGTCGAGAAATCAAGACCATCCTGGCCAACATGGTGAAACCTCGTCTCTACTAAAAATACAAAAATTAGCTGGGCGTGGTGGTGCACACCTGTAGTCCCAGCTACTCAGGAGGTTGAGGCAAAAGAATCACTTGAACCCAAGAGGAGGATGTTGCAGTGAGCCGAGATCGTGCCACTGCACTGCAGCCTGGACAGAGCGAGACTCTATCTCAAAAAAACAAAAACAACAATAAAATCTGAGATATTCCAGTGACATACCAAGAACATGTAAACTGACATGTAAAACACATGGACATTTTTCTTCCATCTCTACTTATTGGTTGCATTTGTTTCAATCATTAAGATCTTGGAAAAGCATCACATCATTGTGTCTTTCTTATGTCTTTTACTTAATTAAGACAGTTACCTGGTGTGGCATGAAGCAGTATCTCCTAGCCGCTAAAATATTTCTCAATCCTATTTTGCTATAGGAATGAGCTCATCTGATCACATTCCAGAAGCAGAAGGAAAAAAAATAGCATTTCTGAAGCCAACGAGTTCCAGTCCCTTTAAGATGATCGTCGGAACAGGAAGAGCGCTGTGACTTACAGTCAGGGAAGAGATGCGCATCCCAGACGGAAAGTCAGTGAACAAGACGCAGAGGTACCAAAACTTAACTTGGCAAATATGAAGCATCTGTTGTGCCTAGAGCACAGATCTAGTTTTTACAAGATGCAAATTTCATGGCAAAGCAGCAAAAGCCTGAAGAACCACTTAGTTTATAACTGACTTCATACTCAGCATCCCTTTTCTGTCTTTCTGCTGTGACAGGCCTTACTGAAAGCCAGAATACACAGATCAGGCAAAACCTCAGAACCAAAAGGGAATGGGCCTGAGCTCCAAACATCAGGCAATTAATGCACTAGTGCTGGTGTTATCGTCTCTCCTATGAATGAGTTCCCCACCGATAGATTGGTTTCCTTAATGAAGATCAGAATGGAGTTCCCTAAAATGATAAGCTTAACCAATTTAACACCAACAGTTTGATTCTTCAAGTTTCCTCACCCTAAATGACTATACAACAAAGTCAAGTAGAAATGCCGCTGGACAATCCTGTCATCTTTTCCTTACTGTGGCTGAATGAGGCTTTTTTTTTGGACAGGAGGAGGAACTGTAAAAATTTATTAAAATTACAAGATATTGTTTAATTAATCTTCGGTGCCATGAGACTCCATCGGACTGTCTACAAAGACTGATAGGAGGCTGTGGATCACTTGAACCCAGGAGTTTGAGGCTATAGTAAGCCTCGGAGGACCTCGGCACTCCAGCCTGGGTGACAGAGCAAGACCTTGTCTCTCACACACACACAGACACACAGACACACACACAGACACACACACACACACACACACACAAAGACTTTTAGCCACATTTCCAGATTTCAATGTAAATGGTACTTGGGGAAAGCTTTTTGACACAAGAAAGGAAACAAAGTCTGAATGTTTATCATTTGTAGACTGGTGAATAGAGTCAGAACAGCTAATAACACAAATTTGAGAGTAGCATTCTGTGGGCATAGATTTCACATTAAAACTAAGATCAAAAGAGTTGTGTCTGTTTCCTTGACACTTTGTGGAGTTAAAACTAAGGACAAAGGCTAACTACAGGCAGCATGGTAGATCTGGATGGCTGGGATTTGATATGGCTTGCTTGCACACAAAAACAAATATTTTGTTTGGCTGGATAAAGAAAAAAGCATGGCCTTCAGACCAATTCAGAGACTTGTTCTGACTGCCAATTGAGATGTTTCCCAGTCTTTTCTCCTTGTACCACCTAAGGAAAGTATTAGATTCAAAATTGTGAAAAATTCAGTTTATCAGAAGAAGAGATATAAATGGCTCACACATTTGATCTGAATTCCAAGTATGTATACCACCTTCAGAATGGAGACTTTTTTTTTTACATTTTGTTTCATTCCAAAGTGTAACGAGGGCATCATTTTAGCTCGGACTGTCCTTTGTGTGTTAGAGAGAGGCTGCCTTGCCCTGCCTTCTTTAGAGGGGGTGATCTGTACTTATGAAATTTAGTGACCTTAAGTTGCTTGGCAAAACTACAAAAAATAAAACAAAACTGTGACTTGCTTTTTAGACAGGTAAATAAACAGTTCAGGTATTAAACAATAAACCCCTTGATTTCAAAGGACAGTGATGTGTTTGACGATAAGAGACAATTCCTGTAATTCTTTTGTGTTCCCGTAAAGTCTGTAGCATGAACAACTTGTTTTCTTGGTACAGTCCTGTGCATTAATTGTTACTGGCACTGATCTTGGAGCTCCTGTCAACACAATTGTCATTACCAACACCCGAGCCGATCCACACGTGGATACGGATTACATGGGTAAGTGAAATAGCATCCCTATTCTTCACTGATTCCAGTTATGCCTAAGAATATAGGATCAATTTTTTATATTCAGACTATAATCAAGAAACATTTCTAGAGGATGATGTGAGGTACAGGTGTGATAGTAATCATATTATCTAATGACTATAGGAAGAATTGCGCTTTCAAATTAAGGGACTGGCCTGGGCATTGTGACTCACACCTGTAATCCCAGCCCTTTGGGAGGCCAGGGTAGGAGGATTGCTTGAGGCCAGGAGTTTGAGGCCAGCCTGGGCAACATAGCAGGACTTTGACTCTATTTCTTAAAAAAAATTGTATATATATATATATATATATATATATATTTAATTTAGGGACCAGCCCTTAATTTAGCAATGATGTCATATAAGGGAATAAAAATCACATCTTTTGAAATAGCGTAAGAAAAAAAAATGGCTCTGCTACTATTTATAAGCACATTATGATTATGCTGAGAGCAGTGGCTCATGCCTGTAATCCTGGCACTTTGGGAGGCCGAGGTGGGCGGATCACCTGAGGTAGGGAGTTTGAGACCATCCTGACCAACACGGAGAAACCTCGTCTCTATTAATAGTACAAAATTAGCGGGACGTGGTGGCACATGCCTCTAATCCCAGCTACTCAGGAGGCTGAGGCAGGAGAATCGCTTGAACCTGGGAGACTGAGGTTGAGCTGAGCCAATATCATGCCATTGGCACTTCAGCCTGGGCAACAAGAGCAAAACTCTGTCTCAAAAAAAACAAAAAGAACATTATATATGTGTGTGTATATATATGTAAAATATTTTAAAAACACATTAATATTTTATATCTATAGGTACAGATATATGTTGCTATATGTTGTATATATACACACACATATATATAGATTATATTACATGTATATATGTATACATAATACATAATAATGTCATTCATATATATACATGACATTATATATAATTTTATCCTATATTACTCATATCTTGCCAAAATTTTATTGAAATATAACTCACACAAAGTACACAAATGTTAAGTGCAAAACAGAGCTCAGAAAAAATTTTTTTTTTTTGAGACAGAGTTTCGGTCTTGTTGCCCAGGCTGGAGTGCAATGGCACAGTCTCGGCTCACCACAACCTCCGCCTCCCAGCTTCAAGCGATTTTCCTGCCTCAGCCTCCCAAGAAGCTGGAATTATAGACATGCGCCACCACACCCAGCTAATTTTGTATTTTTAGTAGAGATGGGGTTTCTCTCTCTTTTTTTTTTTTTTTTTTTTTTAGACAGAGATGCGGTTTCTCTACGTTGGTCAGGCTGGTCTCAAACTCCCAACCTCAGGTGATCCACTCACCTCAGCCTCCCAAAGTGCTGGGATTACATGCGTGAGCCACCACGCCCAGCCATGAGCTCAGTAAATTTTACGAAGTGAATACCCCTGTGAAACCACTTCCCAGATCAAGATGGAGAGTAATAACACCTTAGAAACCTTTCTCATGTCTATTCATCTTTATTAGCTCATAGAAAAAGAGAAGCATACCCACATTTTCTACTAACTGGAGGAGATTCTTCCCTAAATGTTAGAAGAATTGATGAGTAAAAAAATCTGGGCCTAGAATTTTGTGGGGGGAGGGATGGGAGTAGTTTGTGGAAAGGTTTGTCAGATCTTATTTTTCTTCTTATTTTGATTTTACTAAATTATCCTTTTTGTTTGCAGAATTGTGTCCATTTGACAATAACTCTTTAAATTCTGGTGTAAGTTACTCATTAGATTCTCTTATTAATTGCTTTAATATATGTAGGATTTGTAAATTTGTGTTTTTCTGTATTTATTATATCAGTTTTTCTAGTAATTTATATCTTATTAGAATTTTCAAACTCAATTTTGGCTTTATTGATTTTCTTTTTATTATATTTGCTGTTTGATATCTGCTGTTGGGATTATTTCATTTCTTATTTTTCTTTGGGTTTAATTTGCTATCCTTTTCCTAGCTTATTTGATGAATATTAGATATTTTTTTAGATTTTTTTTTCAAAAATGTGCATTTATATTTTGCTCTAGGCCTTCAGGTGCATCCCACACACTATGCATCATTTTTCATTATCATTCTTTTAATATTCTTTTTTTTTTTTTTTTTTTTTTTTGAGATAGATCTCACTCTTTCACCTAGGCTGGAGTGCAGTGGCACAATCTTGGCTCACTGCAATCTCTGCCTCCTGGGTTCAAGTGATTCTCCTGCCTCAGCCTCCCGAGTAGCTGGGATTACAGGAGTGTGCAATCGTGCCTGGCTAATTTTTGTATTTTTAGTAGAGACAGGGTTTCACCACATTGACCAGGCTGGTCTCGAACACCTAACCTCAGGTGATCCACCTGCCTTGGCCTCCCAAAGTGCTGGAATTACAGGCGTGAGCCACCAGGCCTGGCAGAAGTAGTTTCCTCAACCAACATTTAAACCTACCAACGTGTCACAGATTCAATTCTTGTTTAAAAAGTTCTCCTTCTCCTAGCCTCCTAACTACTATGGGAGAAAGCTGCTTCCCTTCCTTCTTGGCCTTGAGTCTGGCCTTGTGGCTTTCTTTGGCTCTGGGGATATTAGCAGACATGAGGCAAGCAGGGACTTCAGATGCATTTGCTTGGCACCGTGCGCCTTCTGGGTCTCTTGCTGTGCCATCGGAAGAGCTCGCCTAGTTGGCCTGCTGCTCCCAGAAGGATGAGAAACATGTGGAACAATTTCCTGACCAATCCTCAATCCTACAGCTTAAAGCAGAACTGCCCTGCTGTGCCCCAGCTAAACAAAGAAACTCAAGCCTTCCCACAAATTCATGAATGAGCTCAGCCACAAACAGCAGTCACCATAGCCAACCAGCATGCCCTGCAGAAATAAATTATGTGGCTTTAAGGTACTGATTTGGGGGGTGTATGTTATGTACCATTATTTCAATTAGACGAAAATACTAACCGATATACAGGACTTCTCTTTTAAAAGTTTATAACTGCCCTGCCTCCCACCTACAGTATAATCAGCTTTCAGCAAACACACCATCACCTTAGAAAATGAGAACAGTTGGCCGGGCACTGTGGCTCGTGCCTGTAATCCCAACACTTTTGTAGGCTGAGGTGGGTGGATAGCCTGAGGTTGGGAGTTCAAAACCAGCCTGGCCAACATGGAGAAACCCCGTCTTTACTAAAAATACAAAAATTAGCAGTGCATGGTGGTGCATGCCTGTAATGCCAGCTACTTGGAAGGCTGAGGCAGGAGAATTGCTTGAACCCGGGAGGCAGGGGTTGCAATGAACCGAGATCGCACCATTGCACTACAGCCTGGGCAACAAGAGCGAAACTTCATCTCAAGAAAAAACAAAAAGAAAATGGGGACAGTGAGGTCAAGGGTATGTACAAGTTTGACAGCTCCAAACTCAGTTTCTCTTTCTCTCTGTCTCTCTTTTTCTCTCACTTAATACTGTAAAGCATTAGTTATTCTTTGGCAGCATAAATTCCAGTGACACAAATACTAACACAGACATTTTAATCGATTTGTTCTCAATAAAGGGAGAAAGCTGGACTCAATATTCATCAGTTCTATATAACACTAGAAAAATAAATGAGTTGGACAAAAAGACCACAAGGCAATCTTTAGTATTGCTAACTTTGAGATGAGAAGAGTTATTGTTCTAACACAGTATGAAAATTCTTATTCCACATATATAGAGATTAATTATGTTAACACAAGTCCAGTTTTAGCCCACTGATGTTGAAAACCACAAACCAAAAATCTGGACACATTCTCATGCTTATAGCATGTCTGAGAATAGCCTGACATATCTTGAAACATCCAGCTATGGGCCGGGCACGGTGGCTCACGCCTGTAATCCCAGCATTTTGGGAGGCGGGGGTGGGTGGATCACAAGGTCAGGAGTTCAAGACCAGCTTGACGAACATAGTGAAACCCCATCTCTACTAAAAATACAAAAATTAGCTGGGTGTGGTAGCAAGCTACTGTAATCCCAACTACTCAGGACGCTGAGGCAGGAGAATTACTTGAACTCAGGAGACGGACGTTGCAGTGAGCTGAGATTGCACCACTGCACACCAGCCTGGGCAACAGAGCGAGACTCCTTCTCAAAGAAAAAAAAAAGGAACATCAAGTTGTTTCTCATAAGTGCAAATAGTGAACTGCCTACAGCCCAATGAAACCACAGGGCACCATTGCCATGATATGTATATGTAATAAAAAAGGCCACAGTATTACGGGACTTCAACTCTAGTAGGTTTCCTGAATTGGAAAGACTAAATGGTACCATAAATATCATGACAATCTCCTATTTGAAGACTCAGTGTGCCAATCATAGAATCCCTGACAATTATTGCTCACAGCAGGCCCCAATATTCCTCAAAGAAATCTAATGCTTTTGCCAAAGCACGAGATTTCAAATACAAAACAGGCCCACGGGAATCCTAAGAGTGTGGACTTAATGAAAAAAAAAATCGAACAATAAAACACAGGCCTA
Source organism: Cacajao melanocephalus (assembly GCA_963573385.1). Lineage (NCBI taxonomy): Eukaryota > Metazoa > Chordata > Mammalia > Primates > Pitheciidae > Cacajao > Cacajao melanocephalus. Next base: position 13,974 of record CAUYLG010065394.1, on the reverse strand, counting down.
CACAGGTTTGGCTATTTGGTTTTTTGGGGGCTGGGGGAGGCAAATGAAGCACATTTAATACATTGTAAATTTGTTTTAAAATTTCTTGCTATATGGCCAGGCACGGTGGGTCACGCCTGTAATCCCAGCACTTTGGGAGGCTGAGGTGGGCAGATCACCTGAGGTTGGGAGTTCTAGATCAGCCTGACCAACATAGAGAAACCCCGTCTCTACTAAAAATACAAAAAATTAGCTGGGCTTGGTGGCGCATGCCTATAGTCCCAGCTACTTGGGAGGCCGAGGCACAAGAATCTCTTGAACCTGGGAGGCAGAGGTTGCAGTGAGCTGAGATTGCACCATTGCACTCCAGCCTGGGCAACAAGAGTGAAACTCCGTCTCAAAAGAAAAAATTTTTTTTCTTGTTATAAAAGACTAAGAAAGGGCATTTTGAAAGTGAGTGTTTTAATTTTTAATTTTACTTTTGTTTCTTTTATTTCCTATTTTTATTTTAAGTTCAGGGTTACATGTGCAGGATGGGCAGGCTTGTTACATAGTTAAACATGTGCCATGGTGATTCACTGCACAGATCATCCCATTACCTAGGTATTAAGCCCAGCATCCATTAGCTATTCTTCCTCATGCTCTCCCTCCTTCCACCCTCAACCCTGAGAAGCCTCAGTATGTGCTGCTCCCCTCCGCATGTATCCATGTGTTCATGCGACATTTGGTTTTCTATTTCTGCCTTAGTTTGCTGAGAATTGTTGTCTTTGCATAGGATATGATCTTATTTCTTTTTATGACTGTATAGTATTTCATTGCATATATATGCCACATTTTCTTTTTCCAGTCTATCACTGATGGGTATTTAGGTTGATTCTATGTCTTTGCTATTGTGAATGGTGTCGCATGAACACACACCTGCATGTATCTTTATAATAAAATGATTTATATTCCTTTGGATATATACCCAGTAATGGGATTGCTGGGTCAAACGTATTTCTGCCTCTAGGTCTTTGAGGAATTGCCACACTGTCTTCCACAATGGTTGAACTAATTTACACTCCCACCAACAGTGTAAAAGCATTCCTTTTTCTCCACAAGCACCAGCATCTATTTTTTTCTTTTTGACACTAGCCATTCTTACTAGCATGAGATGGTACCTCATTGTGGTTTTGATTTGCATTTCTCTAATGATCTATGATGTTGAGCTTCCTTTGGAATGTGTGTTGGCTGCCTGTATGTCTCCTTTTGAGAAGTGTCTGTTTATGACTTTTGCTGACTTTTTAACGGAGTTGTTTGTTTTTTTCTTGTAAATTTAAGTTCCTTGTGGATGCTGGATATTAGACCTTTGTCAGATGGGTAGATTGTAAAAAGTTTCTCTCATTCTGTAGGTTGTCTGTTTACTCTGGTGATAGTTTCTTTTTCTGTGCAGACGTTCTTTTAGATCCCATTCATCAATTTTTGCTTTTGTTGCAATTGATTTTGGCATCTTCATCATGAAACTTTTGCCCATGCCTATGTCCTGAATGGTAGTGCCTATGTTTTCTTCTAGGGTTTTTGTAGTTTTGGGTTTTACATTTAAGTCTTTTAAATCCATCTTGAGTTGATTTTTGTATATGGTTTAAGGAAAGAGTCCAGATTCAGTTTTCTGCATATGCCTAGCCAGTTCTCCCAGCACCATTTATTAAATAGAGAATCAGTAGAGACTCCTTTTCCCATTGCTCATTTTTGTCAGGTTTGTTGAAGATCAGATGGTTGTAGGTGTTCAGTTTTATTCCTGGGTTCTCTAATCTGTTCCCTTGGTCTATGTGTCTTTTTTTGTACCAGTACCATGCTGTCTTAGTTATTGCAACCTTGTAGTATAGTTTGAAGTTGGGTAACTTGATGCCTCCAGCTTTGCTCTTTTTCTTAGTATTGTCTTGGCTATTGGGGCTCTTTTTTTTGTTCCATATGAATTTTAAAGTAGATTTTTTCTAATTCTGGGAAGAATATCAATGGTAGTTTAATGGGAATAGCATTAAATCTATAAATTGCTTTAGGCAGTGTGGCCATTTTCTCAATATTGATTCTTCCTATACATGAGCATGGAATGTTTTTCCATTTGTTTGTGTCCTCTCTGATTTATTTGAGCAGTGGGTTGTAGTTCTCCTTGAAGAGGTCCTTCACCTTCCTTGTTAGCTGTATTCCAAGGTATTTTATTCTTTTTGTAGCAATTGTGAATGGGAGTTCATTCATTATTTGTCTTGCTGCCTGCCTGTTGCTGATGTATAGAAATGCTAGTAATTTTTGCACATTGATTTTGTCTCCTGAAACTGCCTCACAACATCTCTTTCATCATTTTCTTTTTCTTTTTTTTTTTTTTTGAGACAAGAGTTTCGCTCTTGTTGCCCAGGCTGGAGTGCAGTGGTGCGATCTCGGCTCACTGCAACCTCTGCCTCCCAGGTTCAAGCAGTTCTCCTGCCACAGCCTCCAAAATAGCTGGTACTACAGGCATCTGCCACCACGCTCCGGTAGTTTTTGTATTTTTAGTAGAGATGGGGTATCACCACATTGGCCAGGCTGGTCACCAACCACTAACTGGACCTCAGACAATCTGCCCACCCTGCCTTGGCCTCCCAAAGTGCTGGGATTACAGGCGTGAGCCATCACGTCCGGCCCATTTTTAATTTTTTTTTTTTTTTTTTTTTGAGACAGAGTTTCGCTCTTGTTGCCCAGGCTGGAGTGCAGTGGTGCAATCTCGACTCATCACAACCTCTGCCTCCCAGGTATAAGCGATTCTCCTGCCTCAGACTCCCCAGTAGCTGGGATTACAGGTGGGCACCACCACGCCTGGGTAATTTTGTATTTTTAGTAGAGATGGGGTTTCTCCATGTTGGTCAGGCTGGTCTCGAAATCCTGACCCCAAGTGATCTGCCCACCTTAGCCTCCCAAACTTCTGGGATTACAGGCATGAGCCACCGCCGCCTGGCCCATTTTATTTTTCTCTGCCTCATGGAAGGGAAAAGCTTGTCCTCCACATCATTGATTTGTTTCTCTGGAGTCTCATTTCTGTCTTTCTATCTGCACTATAGATTTCAATCCAATATTGGAGCTTCAGTTTCTTGTCTTTCTTAGTACTCTCACGTAGCTTTTTAATCTTAACCTGCAACTGCTCATTTTAAATCACTCACTCCTTATGGCTTTCTGCTTCTGTTACATACACGTTGTATTTTCTTACACTCTGTCAAACTGTTCAGTGGTTTTTCAAAAATTTTCCTGGGCCTAGAGTAAGGCCTGTTCAGAGGTGGGCTCTGATTCAAATTCTGTAAGATGCTAATAGTTCTGATCACTGGCCCTGCAGCATTTCATCACATATCACTCCCTTTCTTTCCCCCTTAACTCTAGAATGACAAAACATCTCACCACTTCAAAGTCAGTGGCCTGCCTGGATTACTCTTGGCTCATTCGATTCATGTTGACTTTGAATTCACCTTTCCCATTTATTGAGGGAAGGTGGGTTGATGTGAAAATCTCTCAACCATCTCCAAACTCTGGAAAACTTTCACTCAGCTGGGATGACTGCGGATCTTCTATTATGTTGCCTGGTGATCTAAGAGAGTACTAAGTACTTAACAACCGTCATTCTCAACAAGTACATCCATCAACATTTTCCTTCATCTACTTCTTGTTCTTTGCATGGGAGGCCTGCCCCTATAAGGCAACCTAATGCACTGATATCTCCTCTGCCTTCATCTTTCTGCCTGCTTCTCCTCTGAGAGTCCCTGGTTGGGCGTAGGGAGAAAGGAACTGAGAGAAGAGACAGCATATTACCAAATTGCCAGAGAGGCTTTTGAATGTTCTTACCACAAAGGAATAATAAATGCATGAGATGATGAACATACTAAATACCCTAATCTGATCATCATACATCATATATATGTATCAAAACACCAAGTTGTACCATATATATATGTATATACATATATATATATATATATATATATATTACAATGTGTCCATTTAAAAAATAAATTAGGCCAGGAACGGTGGCTCACGCCTGTAATCCTAACAGGTTGGGAGGCTGAGGTGGGCGGAGCACAAGGTTAGGAATTCAAGACCAGCCTGACCAACATGGTGAAACCCTGTCTCTACTAAAAAAACAAAAATTACCTGGACTTGGTAGTGCCCACCTGTAATCCCAGCTACTCAGGAGGCTGAGGCAGGAGAATAAGCTTGAACTCCGGCGGCAGAGGTTGCAGTGAGCCGAAATTGCACCAGTGGGCGACACAGCAAGACTCCATCTCAAACAAACAAACAAATAAATATATATATTTTTAATAAAGAGAAATAAAATTTTTCCCACCGTAATTTCAGGCAATCAGTCTTGGTCTGTTTTGGTGGAATAACTCTAGCATCTGCATACTTTTTATTTGTTTTTGTTGAGACAGAGTTCCACTCTGTCACCCAGGTTGGAATGCAGTGGCTGGAGTCTTGCTCTGTTACCTAGGCTGGAGTGCAGTGGTGTGATCTCGGCTCACTGAAACCTCCACCTTCTGGGTTCAAGCAATTCTCGTGCCTCAGCCTCCTGAGTAGCTGGGACTACAGGCATGTGCCACCATGTTCAGCTAGTTTTTTGTATTTTTAGTAGAGACAGGATTTTACCATGTTGGCCAGGCTGATCCCAAACTCCTGGCCTCAAGTGATCCACCCTCCTCGGCCTCCCAGATGCATGTTTTTTAATTAAGCATTTTTCAATTAATTAATGTAGTTGATTTTTCAGGTAGCAATTTCATCCAGAATTGTGTTTTTTCTTGTATGCTAATTTTCCCCTCTTCTTTGGTATCTTGATGGGATGACCATCAGGAGCAGCTGGAGTAGAGACTGCTGCTAATATAGGTCCTTTTAACCTAAGGCCTCTCTTCCTTTTTTTTTTTTTTTTTTTTTGGTTGACGCAGTTTTGCTCTGCTGCCCAGGTTGGAGTGCAGTGGCACAGTCTCAGCTCACTGCAACCTCCACCTCCTGGGTTCAAGCGATTTTTCTGCCTCAGCCTCCTGCGTAGCTGGGATTACAGGTGCCCACCATGGCACCCAGCTAATTTTTGCATTTTTAGTGGAGATGGGGTTTCATCATGTTGATGAGGCTAGTCTTGAACTCCTGACCTCAGATGATCGGCTCACCTCGGCCTCCCAAAGTGCTGAGATTACAGGTGTGAGCCACCATGACTGGCCCTCTCTTCCTGTCTTTAAGTGTGAATATTTTCCCTCATAACTGCCCTGACAATACCACAGCTGATATTTGAAGCACAAATATTTGATCAATGCAAACTTGATAGAAACAGCCTCACTATGAGAAATTCAAGCCAGCCTCCCAACCTCAAAAGAAGTCTCCTCACAACCTGGTAACAGTTTCATTTTAGCCACTGAAGATCAAATGACACACGTCACTTTGATCTACAGTTGCTCTCCTATCCCTAAGTGTTGATCAGCAGCATTTGCTATTGAAATTTCTCAGTTATGTATCTGAGATAGGGAATCTCCTGATTCAGATAGGGAATCTCCTGAATCTATATTCTGTGTTATCTATAAAGCATCCCCTTATGTCAAACAAAACCTGTTTACGAGTGAATTCAAATTGATAGGAAAGAGGGCCAGGTGCAGTGGCTCACACCTGTAATCCCAGCACTTTGAGAGACCAAGGTGGACAGATCACTCGAGCTCAGGAATTCAAGACCAGCCTGGCCAACATGATAAAACCCTGTCTCTACTAAAAATACAAAAATTAGCCGGGCATAGTGGTGCATGCCTGTGATTCCAGCTACTCGGGTGGCTAAGGCAGGAGAATCACTTGAATCCAGGAGGAGGAGGTGGCAGTGAACTGAGATGGTGCTACTCCACTCCAGCCTGGGGTGACTGAGAGAGACTCTGTCTCAAAAAACAACCAAACAAACAAAAAACCAATTGGCTGGGTACAGTGGCTCATGCCTATAATCCTGGCACTTTGGGAGCCCAAGGCAGGCAGATCATTGAGGTCAGGAGTTAGAGACCAGCCTGGGCAACATGGTGAAACCTCGTCTCTACTAAAAATACAAAAACTTACCCAGCTGTGGTGGCATGCACCTGTAATCCCAGCTACTTGGGAGGCTGAGGCAAGAGAATCACTTGAATCCAGGAGGCAGAGTTTGCAGTGAGCGGAGATCATGCTACGGCACTCAAGCCTGGGCGATGCAGCAAGACACTGTTCCAAAAAAAAGAAAAAAAAATTAATAGGAAGAGTTGTATTATTTTTAACAGTGTTGACAGTGGTGTAATAGGAATCAAAAACAGTATTTTGCAGAGTGTGTTAATTTTACTCTTATTGTAAGTCAATTATTTGTAAGAATTGTCATCATCTTCATTATATTCATACATCTTTATGTATTCAGTAAATCATAGTATTTATTGAATAACTACCACATTACTGTAAATGTGATTATCTAAATTGATTCAAATATAGAAATATAATTAGGCAACCATTGTTCTGATAAATATTTGTTAACACATAAAGGAATCTATAATTAAGGGTTCAGGAGTCTATGGATTCTATAAAATTGATTGTGAATTTCTGAGTGTATGTGAGTTTTTTTAAATCAAGAGAGTTTGAGTTTCCAACAGATTCTTAAAGGGATTTATGACCAAAAGAAGGTTAAACATCACACTTTAGGGACTTTTAAGTATATATATTAATAACATTTCCTCTCCATCCCCCATTATTTTGAAATGATGAACCCAGTACTCATGAAGCCAAAGACTTAAATGTTATCAGAAAAGCTAAGAGATTCATCTTGGAAAAACATACCACATGATCACTAACAGTCTCTAAGTCTTACAGCCTCCCAGAACCTTGGTTTCCTTATCTGTAAAATAAGAAGTTTGGACTAGAAAAATGAATTCTTAGATCACTCCCAGCTGTAAAATTGTAGGATTAGTATTGAAGACTCACACATAAACTTTAAAAAAAATAAAATAAACAAACAAGAGAGTTGATTATAATATCATTGCAACAGACATGATTTTATTAACATAATCAATGAAGTATTTAAACAGGAAGTTAAACTCTGTGAGTTCTCAGAATCTCATAAAATCCATTGTCTCTCAAATTCAGGTCTCTGGAGAGTTAGCTATTTGATCTCAGATGAAATGACTTGATCAGTTTATATATTCTACTGTTTAAATGTTTGTCTGTTACAATGTTTTGCATGACGTTCAAAAAGCTTAATGAACAAAAGCAAACATTGTGGTGACCTATTGGGATAAAATAAGCAAAGTAAGGAGCAAAAAATGGTATAAACACAATGGCTCATATAAGCTAAACATGTGGTCAGGAGAGAAAGAAAACAACTCTTGTTCCCTGTAAATTAATTGTTATAATTTAACAGCAGAACAATCAAAATGTGGTTGGAAATGAGTGGTATATAATCACTGTGAAGAGGAGAGAAGTTGGCTGAGAAATACTGGACCGGTTTAAACACCGCCAGAGATTCTTATTTATTTGCTCTAAAAGGCAGTCCAGGCAATCTGTTAGCCAGCACCCCTGGATAAACCTATAAATATTTACCATCTCCCGGCTCAACCGCTAGACAAGTGACTGAAAATGACTCCTTTCACTTGACTGACTAGAGCTCGAACCACGCATCTGATATTTGCAGACTATTTTGAATAATAGTCACCTGACAAAGAGCTTTTTATTTTTTTTTAAATCAAGTGGATTTTTAGTTTGCAGATCAAGCCATCGCTCCGTATGCATTTGATGGGCCAAGAATGGAATCCTCTAGACATGAAAACAGAGGTGTTGATGATTTTTTTTAAATCTAATACTCTAATCATTTGGCCAGGAATGATGGCTCACACCTGTAATCCCAGCACTGTGGGAGGCCAAGGTGGGTGGATCACCTGAGGTCAGGAGTTTGAGACCAGCCTGGCCAACGTAGTGAACCCTCATCTCTACTAAAAATACAAAAAAGTATCCTAGAGTGATGGCAGGTGCCTGTAATCCCAGGTACTTGGGAGGCTAAGTCAGGAGAATCTCTTCAACCCGGGAGGTGGAGGTTGCAATGAGCCAAGATTGTGCCACTGCACTCCAGCCTGGGCGACAAGAGTGAAACTGTCTCAAAAAAAAAAAAAGCGGGGGGGAATACTTTTACAGTGATGGTGGGAATGTAAGTTAGTATAACAACTATGGAAGGCTGGGTGCAGTGGCTCATGCCTGTAATCACAGCACTTTGGGAGGCCAAGCTGGGCAGATCACGAGGTCAGAAGTTCAAGACCAGCCTAACCAACATGGTGAAACCCCGTCTCTACTAAAAATACAAAAAAAATTAGCTGGGTGTGGTGGCATATGCCTGTAATCCTAGCTACTCAGGAGGCTGAGGCAGGAGAATCACTTGAACCTGGGAGGCAGAGGTCGTGGTGAGCCGAGATCACACCATTGCATTCCAGCCTGGGCAACAAGAGCAAAACTCTGTCTCAAAAAACAAAACAAAACAAAACAAAACAAAAACCTATGGAAAACAGTATGGAGATTCCTTAAAGAACTAAAAGTAGAACAACCATTCGATCTGAATCCCACTACTGGGTATGTACCCAAAGGAAAAGAATTCATTATATGAAAACAACACTTGCACATGCATGTTTATAGTGGCACAATTCAAAATTGCAAAGATATGGAACCATGCTAAGTGCCCATCAACCAATAAATACATAAAGAAAATGTGGTTTATATACACGATGGAATTTAACCAAGCCATTAAAAGAAATAAAATAATGTCTTTTGCAGCAAGTTGGATGGAGCTGGAGGTCATCATTCTAAGAGAAGTAACTCAGGAATGGAAAACCAAATATTGTATGTTCTCACTTATAAGCGGGAGCTAAGCTATGAGGATGTAAAGGAATAAGAGTCATATAATGAACTTTGGGGACTCTGGGGGAAGGTAGGGGGAGAGATAAAAGACTACATATAAGGTGCAGTATACACTGCTTGGTTGACTGGTGCACTAAAATCTCAGAAATCACCACTAAAAAAACTTACCCATGTAATCAAAAACCATGTGTACCTCCAAAAACTACTGAAATAAAAAACAAAAACAATAGAAAAGTAAAAAGTGAGCAAAGGATTTGAATAGACCTTTCTTAAGAGAAGACATAGAAATGGCCAACAAGTATGTGAATAAATGCTCAACATCACTAATAAGATAAACGCAAATCAAAATCACAATAAGATGTCATCTCACCCCAGTTAAAATGGCTGTTATCAAAAAGGCAAAAAATAACAAATGCCAATGAGGATGTGGAGAAACAGGAACTCTTACACACTGTCAGTGGGAATGTAAATTAGTATAGCCATTATGGTCAAACAGTACAGAGGTTCCTCAAAAAACTCAAAATAGGCCAGGCACCGTGGCTCACACCTGTAATCTCAGCACTTTGGGAGGCTGAGGTGGGTGGATCATGAGGTCAGGAGATCGAGACCATCCTGGCCAACGTGGTGAAACCCCGTCTCTACTAAAAATATAAAAATTAGCTGGCTGTGGTGACACACACCTACAATCCCAGCTATTTGGGAGGCTGAGACAGGAGAATCACTGGAACCTGGGAGGTGGAGGTTGCAGTGAGCCAAGATCGTGCCACTGCACTCCAGCCTGGAAACAGAACAAGACTCGTCTCAAAAAAAAAAAAAAAAAGTCCTCAAAATAGAACTACCAAGGGATTCATACATCCCACTGCTGGACATACATACAAAATAAAGGAATTCTGTATGTGGAAGAGACATGTACATTCCCTTGTTTATCACAGCACTATTTACAATAAATGTCCATCAACAGATGAATAGATAAAGAAAATGTGGTATATATACATAATGGAATGCTATCCAGCCATAAAAAAGAATGGAATCATGTCTTTTGTAGCAACATGGAGGGAACTGGAGGTCATTATCTTAAGTGAAACAAGCCAGGCACAGAAAGTCAAACATCACCTGTTCTCACTCCTAAGTGGGTGCTAAAAAAATGTGTACACATGCACGTAGAGAGTGGAATGATAGATGATGGAGACTCAGAAGGGTGAGGGAGTGGGAGCGGGAAGATTGTGAGAAATTAGTTGATGCATTATTTGCATGATAGATACCTTAAAAGCCCTGACTTGACCACTATACAATCTATGCATGTAACAAAATTTCATGTTTCACCCGAAAACCAAAAACAAAACGTGTCTATTGTGAAGCCACAACTTAAAACTACTTCAGTCATAAGCTCAAGGCAAAGCTTTTTCCAATACATCATTTTACTAATCTACTAACCATGCTGGTATTCAAATTTGGACCTACTAACCAAAATAACACGTTTTTTTTTTTTTTTTTTGAGATGGAATTTGCTCTTGTTGCCCAGGCTGGAGTGCTGTGGCATGGTCTCAGCTCACCCCAATCTCTACCTTCCGGTTTTCAAGTGATTCTCCTGCCTCAGCCTCCCAAGTAGCTAAGATTACAGGTGCCCACCACCACAAGCAGCTAATTCTTGTATTTTTAGTAGAGACAGAGTTTCACCATGTTGACCAGCGTGGTCTCGAACTCCTGAACTTATGATCCGCCCACCTCAGCCTCCCAAAGTGTTGGGATTACAGGCGTGAGCCACTACACCCGACTAACATCTTTTATATAAACACTTTTGTGGGTGTGATATAAATAGCCAATAAGTATAATACTCTCTGGATCCCAGAAAAGAGAGAGTAGAAATAACAACATGCTCGTTTTAGAAGTAAATGAGGATAACTGGTCTGATAACATTGCAAACTAACGTAATTGCCAAAAAATATATAGTATTCTATAAACACGCCTATTATTTATAATGCATTATAAGTTGTTGCTTTTATTATATGTGATAGTATAATTACTCGCTGTGATAATCTGTCCCAAAATATCATAATTTTGATTATATGTATTTTATCTACTAGTCTCCTAGAAGATATAAAAGCTAAGTATCTTCCATAATCCAATGTTCTAGCCATTGATTCTATAAAAATAATATGCACTATAATGTGTGCCATTTTGTGAAAGTCATGTTATATAGAACAGCATAAAAATACCACTGGGGGCCGTGCATGGTGGCTCACGCCTGTAATCCCAGCACTTTGGGAGGCCAAGGCAGGAGGATCAGGAATTCAAGACCAGCCGGTCTCTATTAAAAATACAAAAAAATTAGCCAGGCATGGTGGCGGGCACCTGTAATCCCAGCTACTCGGGAGGCTGAGGCAGGAGAATTGCTTGAACCCAGGGAGGCGGCAGTTACATCATGCTGCTGCCCTCGAGCCTGGGCAACAAAGAGCGAAACCACGTCTTAAAAAAAAAAAGTACCACTGGGTGGGTGCGGTAGCTCACAACTGTAATCTCAACACTTTGGAAGGCCCAGGAGGGAGTACTGTCTGAGGGTAGGAGTTCGAGACCAGCTTTGGCAACATAGTGAGACTCCATCTCTAAAAAAAATTAAAAATCAGGTGGTTGTGGTAGTGTGCGCCTATAGTCCTACCCATTCGGAAGGCTGAGGCAGAAGGATCGCTTGAGCCCCGGAGTTCAAGGTTGCGGTGAGCTAAGATCACACCACTGTATTCCAGCCTGGGTGACAGAACAAGATCCTGTCTCAAAATAAAACGTAAAATAAAAAGGTACCACTGCTGCCCTCAAGAGTTTTACAAATCATGAAGGGTGACAAGCCACACAGTCAACTAAATTCAACAGTCATCTTTATTTCCCAGTCATCATCTATTTGTCACACCGGGCTAGGCACAGAGGAGTTGCAATGCTTAATAAAAACAATTCCAACATTTTAATATAATAGCATGCATGACATCTGTTATTCAATCACTGAACTAAACTTTCTTACAAGCTACCTTTTGACATTCACAATCTATAAGAGAAAGACGTAATTAGACAAACAAATGACATCGTGAACTACACATTAGGAAAAGAGTTATATAGGGTCAAAACAAAGAATGAAGAGGGGCATCTGCTTATATAAGCTTTATTTAGTTTTTATTTTTGAGAAGGAGTCTCACTCTGTCACCCAGGCTGGAGTGCAATGGCACAATCTTGGCTCAGTGCAACCTCTGCCTCCTGGGTTCAAGCAATTCTCCTGCCTCAGCCTCCCAAGTAGCTGGGATTACAAGCATGAGCCACCATACCCGGGTAATTTTTGTATTTTTAGTAGAGACTGGGTTTCACCATGTTGGCCAGGATGGTCTCAATCTCTTAACCTCATGATCCACCCCCCTCAGCCTCCCAAAGTGCCAAGATTACAGGTGTGAGCCACCACGCCTGGCATATGAGCTTTATTAAAGGAGGTCTATCTGTGGCATACCTGAAGGAATGCGACTGCTCCTACCTTGCAGGAGATGGAAGAGAGCGGTCAAAGCTCCAAGGCACGAAAGAACACGGTGTTCCTGTAGACGGAAGGAAGCCAGTGTGGCTGGAGCACAGTGCTCCTGGGAAAGACCTCTTGAGGTGAAAGGAAAACCGGAGTGAGATCAGCACTTGAGAGGTGCACATTACACAAGAATGCAGAGGGCAAAGCGGGAAGCAGGATCCAAAGATACCATGGAGGAGATGGGATTTTAAGATGAGATTTGAAGACATGATACTACAGAGAGAATGAAGGACACTGATGCAAAGAAAACTTCCAACAATGGCATATATTCGCAGAGGATTCACACATTTGTGCAGGAGATGCAATAGATACGTTTATAATGGTGAGGTCTTCAATACTAAGATAAGATTTGTGAGATTTATTTATTTTAAGAGATGGGGTCTTGCCATGTTGCCCAGGCTGGAGTGCAGTGGCAATTCACAGGCTTGATCCACTACTGATCAGCACGGGAATTTTCACCTGCTCTGTTTCCAACCTGGGCTGATTCACCTCTCCTTAGGCAACCTGGTGGTCCCCCGCTCCCAGGAGGTCACCATATTGATGCTGAACTTAGTGCGGACACCTGATCAGCATAGCACACTACAGCCCAGAGCTCCTGGGCTAAAGCGATCCTCCCGCCTCAGCTCCCTGTGTAGCTGGGACTGAAGGCAGGCGCCACGGCTCCTGGCAAGATTTGTGAGTTTTATTATTCAAGCAATAGGGAAACTACTTAAGCACTATAAACAGGAAGGCATCATCAGGAGGAATCAGGAGGAATCAGGAGGAATCAGGCTCATCAGGAGGAATATGTGAGACAGACTGGAGGCAGAAAAGCCCACAAGAAATTCAATAAAATAGAATAAGTGTGTAGAGGTGGCTCTCCACAGAAGTGGTGGCAAAAGACATGCACGTAAGGTGAGACATACAGGACCACTGTCTTGTCACTAGTCACTAGGTACTGCATCACTGATTTCAGCTCACTCCTGAGCGATCTCAGCTCACACATCTATAAATAACAGTGGCGAGAAGCAATTTTCAGGATAGACACGTAGTTTTAAGACTACACTCTCAATCATTTCTCTAGTTACTCTGAAATTCACCCCTTTACAGAGGCAGGCTTGCTAGATGATAAGGATTCTGAGCTGTATCACCTTGGCCTGAATTGCACGAACTGCATTTCAGTTTATGCAAGACCACCAATGAGAGCGAGGTGTGTCAGAAGAGAGTTCTGTGGTCTGTGTCAGCACACTGGTGCTAAGAATGATGCTGCAGTGTGATTCACTATATCACACTGGACAACCTTTTTTTTTTTGTTTTTTGAGACGGTGTTTCGCTCTTGTTACCCAGGCTGGAGTGCAATGGCATGATCTCAGCTCACCGCAACCTCTGCCTCCTGGGTTCAAGTGATCCTCCTATCTCAGCCTCCCAAGTAGCTGGGATTACCAGGCATGTGCCACCACGTCTGGCTAACTTTTTGTATTTTTAGTAGAGACGGGGTTTCACCATGTTGACCAGGATGGTCTCGATCTCTTGACCTCATGATCCACCTGCCTCGGCCTCCCAAAGTGCTGGGATTATAGGCGTGAGCCACC
>CAUYLG010065393.1:0-11567 GCA_963573385.1 Cacajao melanocephalus | reverse complement strand
ACCTCAATTTCCTCATCGGAAAAAGAGGGTCATTAGCGTCCCTATGCTAGAGGGTTGTTTCAGTGAGACAATGAATGGAAAAGACTTGGCAGAGTGGCTGTCTCAGAGTAAGTGTGGAGGTTACCACCTCAGACCAGTTCTTCCCAGATGACCGGGGATCTTATCAAAATGCAGATTCTGATTCAGCGGGTCTGGGGAGGAGCCTGAGAGTCTGTCTTTGTTGTTGTTGTTGAGACAGGGTTTCACTCTGTCACCCAGGCTGGAGTGCAGCGGTATAATCATAGCTCACTGCAGCCTCGAACTCCCGGCCTCAGGTGATCCTCCCACCTCCCATGTCAGCCTCCCAGATAGTTGGGACTAAAGGCATGTGCCATCAAGCTCATCCTTTTTTTTTTTTTTTTTGTAGAGATGGGATTTTGCCATGCTTCCCAGCCTGGTCTCAAACTCCTGAACTCAAACAATCTGTCTTCTTGGTCTCCCAAAGTGCTGGGATTACAGGTATGAGCCACTACACCCAACAGAGAGACTGTCTTTCTAATAAGCTCTTGAATGATGCCGATTCTGCTATTCATGTGCCATGCTTTGGGCTGCAAGATTACAGATGAGGGCCAAGAGGTAGGAAGCCACGAGTCACCAGTCAGCAACTGGGACAGGTCCTTGGGTGATCAGTCCTGCTCTGTAGCCCTGCTCCCCTAGGTCTTATTCCTGAGACTGGCTTTCTCAAGGCTGCCATTGACTAAGGGCTCCCTCTGTGGCAGCCCAGTGGTACCTGTGCTTCCTAGATTAGCTTGGGAATAGGATTAGCTCTTCTTTCTGACAACCCTATGACATGGGTGCTCTTATTATCATCTCCACTTTACTTCCCCAAGAAATGAATGCTTGCTGTATTCCCAACACTTTGGGAAGCCGAGGCAGGTGGATCACTTGAGGTCAGGAGTTCAAGACTAGCCTGGCCAACATGGTGAAACCCTGTCTCTACTAAAAATACAAAAATTAGGCCAGGCACAGTCTCTCACGCCTGTAATCTCAGCACTTTGGGAGGCTGAGGTGGGCAGATCACGAGGTCAAGAGATCGAAACCATCCTGGCCAACGTGGTGAAACCCTGTCTCTACTAAAATACAAAAAAAAAAAAAAAATTAGCTGGGCTTGGTTATGCACACCTATAGTCCCAGCTACTCGGGAGGCTGTGGCAGGGGAAGCACTTGAACCTGGGAGGCAGAGGTTGCAGTGAGCTGAGATCAAGCCACTGCACTCCAGTCTGGCAACAGAGACTCTATCTCAAAAAAAAAAAAATTAGCTGAGTTTGGTGGCACACACCTCTAATACCAGCTACTTGGGAGGCTGAGGCAGGAGAATCATTTGAACTCAGGAGGCAGAGGTTACAGTGAGCAGAGCAAAGAAACTCTAAAGGATAGAGTTTTAAAGGCCCCTGACAACTCAAGCACCTCTTTTGCCTCCAAAGCAGGCCTCTGACTGGCTGGATTTGGGGAGGGGATGAGGAACTTCCACCCTTCTAAATCACTTCAGAATGAAAGTCACTCTAAAGACTCATTGGCTAGGCTTAGTGGCTCACACCTGTAATCCTAGCACTTTGGGAGGCCGCAGTGGGTGGACCACCCGAGGTTAGGAGTTCAAGACCAGCCTGGCCAACATGGTGAAACATGGTCTTTACGAAAAATACAAAAATTAGCCGAGTGTGGTGGCATGCATCTGTAATCCCAGCTACTCGGGAGGCTCAGGCAGGAGAATCACTTGAACCCAGGAGAGAGAGTTTGCAGTGAGCCAAGATTGCGCTGCTGCACTCCAGCCTGGGCGACAGTGAGACTCCATCTCAAAAAAAAAAAAAAGACTCACGTTTCTCACAAAGTAAAACAGTGGCTGCAGGGGGCTGAGGGAGGGAGAGAATGATAATGATGGTTTCACGGGTATGGAGTTTCGGTTTGGGATGATGAAAACAGTTCCAAAGACAGATGATGGTGATGGCTGCACAGTAACGTCAATGTACTTAGTATCACGGAAGCATCTACTCAAAATGGTTAAATGGGGCTGGGCATGGTGGCTTACGCCTGCAATCCTAACACTTTGGGAGGCTGAGGTGGGCAGATGGCTTGAGACCATGAGTTCAAGACCAGCCTGGCCAACATGGTGAAACCCCATTTCCACTAAAAAAAATATATAAAAACAAGCCAGCTGTGGTGGAAGGCACCTGTAATCCTAACTTCTCAGGAGGCTGAGGCATAGGAATCACTTGAACCCGGGAGCGAGAGGTTGCAATGAGCAGAGATCGCACCACTGCACTCCAGCCTGGGCGACACAGTAAGACTCTGTCTCAAAAAAATAAATAAATAGGCCAGGTGTGGTGGCTCATGACTGTAATCCCAGCACTTTGGGAGGCCGAGGCAGGCGGATCACAAGGTCAAAAGTTCAAGACCAGTTTGGCTGACATGGTGAAACCCTGCAGCTACTAAAAATACAAAAATTAGCCAGGTGTGGTGGCATGCGCCTGTAATCCCAGCTACTCAGGAGGCTGAGGCAGGAGAATCACTTGAACCTGGGAGGCGGAGGTTGCAGTGAGCTGAGATCACGCCACTGCACTCCAGCCTGGCAACAGCAAGACTTCATCTTAAAAATAAATAAATAAATAAAATGGGTTCAATGGTAAATTTTATATTATGTCTATTTTGCCACAATTTTAAAAGACTTTTGTCCCCAAGACAGGTAGGGTGCCTAAATAGGGGTTTGAAACCCAAGGCTTAGCATCTGGTAGGAACACAAGGTTTCTCCACCATGTGACGGCCCCTGTGCACCTCACCTGTAAGCAGCTATCTCTATATCCAGAGCCATCTTGACATTGAGCAGGTCCTGGTATTCTCGCAGCTGGGCTGCCATCTCCCACTTGGTGTTCCTCAGCTCAGCGTCCAGCTGCTGAATAGCTTCCTGGGGAGGAGAGGTGACACATGTCACATGCCAGCCAGAGCCTGGCCCTTTGTACCAGGGAAGCTGCGGCGGGCTGTGCAACCCCAGAGCAGGCCCCTGTCCAGCCAGGCTCACTGGGGCCAACCCCTACTGTGTCAGAGCTGTAAGGTCCTCATAGTCGACATGAAACAATCTGGAGCAAAAATCCTGCTGAATAATGACCTTAGCCTGGGAAAGGTCTGGAATGAAATTCATCAGACGTCAACAGTGGTTATTGCTGGTTTGGTTGGCAGGATAATGGGAGAACTTTTGGAGACCTTGAACTTAGAAAGTGCTCAGTGAGGCTGGGAGTGGTGGCTCATGCCTGTATTCGCAACACTTTGGGAAGGTGAGGCAGGCGGATCACTTAAGTTCAAGAGTTCGAGACTAGCCTGGCCAACATGGTAAAACCCTGTCTCTACTAAAAATACAAAAATTAGCTGAGTGTGGTGGCGCACGCCTGTAATCCCAGCTACTTGAGAGGCTGAAGCAGGAGAATTGCTTGAACTCAGGAGGTGGAGGTTACAGTGAGCTGAGATTGCACCACTGTACTCCAGCCTGGGCAACATGGCAAGACTCTGGTGGTTCACACCTGTAATCTCAGCGTTTTGGGAGGCCAAGGTAGGAGGATGGCTTCAGCCCAGGAGTTTGAGACCAGCCTGGGGTAAACAGTGAGACCTCATCTCTAGAAAAAAATTAAATAATTAGCTGGGCATGGTAATGGACACCTGTAGTCCCAGCTACTCAGGAGGCTGAGGCAGGAGGATCACTTAAGCCCAGGAGTTCAAGGCTGCAGTGAGCTATGATCTCACCGCTGCACTCTGGCCTGGGCTACAGAGCAAGACTGTGTCTCAAAAAAGAAGAAAAAATAAAGCGCAGTGGGAGCAGGGCCTTGTCTGCTTTCGCTCCTGTCTTTCCCCAGTGAGCCACAGTGTCCGCCATAGTCAGGGTCTGGCAAGCACTGATGACTGAGACGACACTCAGAAGCACATTCAAACTTGAAACTTGGTCCTGGGATTTGGGGAGACTTGAAATTTCTCTCCCAACCCCAGGCCCACTGTAGCCACTGTTTAATGTGAATTATTATGGCTAATTTTATCATCTCCTCTTTTTTCTTGATTTTCTAATTTTTCTATAATCACTATATATTATATATTACTTGCATGCTAAGTTCTTAGAAAGTGGTCCTTTCTCTCACCAGTTGTCTTTATTTTTATTTTTTACTTTTTGAGATAGACTCTTACTCTGTTGCCCAGGCTGGAGTGCAGTGGCACCATCTCGGCTCACTGCAACCCCTGACTCCTGGGCACAAGAGATTCTCATGCCTCAGCCTCCTGAGTAGCTGGGACTACAGGCGCACGCCACCACACCCAGCTAATTTTTTTTGTATTTTTGTATTATTTATTTGTTTATTTTTGAGAGGGAGTCTCACTCTGTCGCCCAGGCTGGAGTGCAGTGGCATGATCTCGGCTCACTGCAACCTCCATCTCTGGGTTCAAGTGATTCTCCTTCCTCAGCCTCCCTCGTAACTGGGATTACAAGTGTGAGCCATTACACTCGGCTAATTTTTTTATTTTTAGTAAAGATAGGGTTTCACCATACTGGCCGGGCTGTTCTCAAACTCGCGACCTGAAGTGATCCACCCACCTTGGCCTACCAAAGTGCTGGAATTACAGGCGTGAGCCACCATGCCCAGCCACCGGTTATCTTTAAAAGGAGGAATCTGCCAAGGCCTTCCCCTGGCCACCCAAAGACACTGTTTGCTGTTTACCAAACGTCCACTGTGACCAAGACCAAGCTAGTGAGTGGCAGAGCCGAGATTCAAATCTAGAAAGAATCAAATGTCGAAGACCATGCCAAGCTCATTCACAAGTACACTAATCTCATTTAAAGTCTATCTCTTTAGGCCAGGCACAGTGGCTCACCAGTAATCCCAGCACTTTGGAAAGCCAAGGCGGGAGGACTGCCTGAGCCCAGGAGTTTGAGACCAGACTAACCAACGTGGTGAAACCCTATCTGTACTGAAAATACAAAAATCAGCCATGTGTGGTGGCGCACGCCTGTAGTCCCAGCTACTTGGGAGGCTGAGGCACAAGAATCTCTTGAGGCCAGGAGGTAGAGGTTGCAGTGAGCTGAGATCATGCCACTGCACTCCAGACTGGGTAACAGAGTGAGACTCCATATCAAAATAAATAAAAGTTTATCTCTTTAATCTTTCCAGCTCTGCAAAGCAGGCTTATTATTATTATTATTATTCATTGCTGGAAAGGAATTTGGATTCAAAGAATTAGATAACTTTCCTAGGCTCACGCAGCTGGAAAGTGCTGGTATGTCTGACTCCAAGGGCCACAGTCTTAACCACTACAACCCTACTCAGTGAGGGGCAGTCACTTGTCCAGGGTTATCCAATCAGGTAAGGCAGTCTGACTGTCTGCCTTGCCCCTGCCCACCTGGTAGGAGGCAATGTCCGCCTGATGACGGTCCTCCAGCTCAGAGCGCTGCCTCTCCAGGGAGTCCTTGGTGCTCTTCAGTGCCTCCAGTTCTGTGGTCCTGGCCTGCAGCTGACGCCGGTACTCAGTGATCTCCTCCTGCGCTGAGCGCATGGCGTCTGTATTCACCTTGGCTGCCTCTGACAGTCGGTCCAGCCTCACTGGGGGAGAAGGGAGCAGGGCACAGGGTTAGACACACCTGGATTTGGGTTCTAACGTCCAGACTCTGAAGGTGACACACATGGATTGACCTACTGGGTGCCAGGTACCATCCTGGATGCTTGACTCACTCTGTCCTGTAAGATAAAGGCAAGTGACTACTCCCCAAGGCCACCCAGCCAGTGAGTGGCAGAGCTGGGACTCAAATCCCTAAAGATCATGCTCTGACTCCCCCAGTGTGGGATCCAAAAACCGGGCAGGGCAGAGGAAACCCAGGTCCTAATGCCTGGTCCAGCTTCCTAGCAAGGGCCTGCCAGTGTTGGGGGTTCAGATGTGATACCTGGCCCATGGGGCTTAACACTGAGTTGGAGGCTGGAGGCTTGTGGCTGAACAAGTTAATGAGCTTGTAACCTTTAGGAGGCAGGAGGGTACTGTGAGTAATCAGGTCACCTTGTAGCCATGGTCCCTTCCTTACAGGTTTCCATGAAGAGTCCAAGGTCACTGCAGAGCCCGACTCGGCGCTAACCCTTCTGTCCCTTTCTCCACCCAGCTGCGCATTGCCCTTGAGCAATGGTAGGCACACCCCAGCCCCTGCCAAAAACCAGCTCCTGGTTCCCAGGAAACCTTCCAGGGGCAGTGGAGGTCTGGAGACTGGCCTCTAGCTCCTGAAAGTGAGCATCCTAAATCCCCAGATAAGTGGCACCCAGGCCATAAGTCTTGGTGGGGAGGGAGAAAGGAAGGAAGCCAGCTGAGTAGGCCAGTAAAATCCTGGGATGCAGCCAGGCACGGTGGCTCACGTCCGTAATTCCAGTACTTTGGGAGGCTGAGGCAGGAGGATCACCTGAGGTAGGGAGTTCGAGACCAGCCTGACCAACATGGAGAAACCCTGTCTCTACTAAAAATACGAAGAAAAAAAAAATCCTGGAACGCCTGCCCCTATGACTGGCAAACCCAAAAGAGGTTTGCGCAGGGAGGAGCCTCGCTGCAGGGATGGAGGAGGGGATGGTAAGGTTCTGCTCTGCAGAGGAGTGGAAAAGGAACAGAAAAAGCTAAGCATCCAAACCCCAGCTTGCCTGGCTTTCCCTGCTAGTGCTGGCAAAGACTTAGAAACCATCAAGGTGGTTAAGGATTCTCAACTATTGTAGATCACAGACCCATTTGAAAATCATTGAAGCCTCTGCCCTCTCTCCCAAAAACAGTGCAAAGTTTTATAAACAGTTTTGTGAGAGATCAAGGAACTCCCCGGATTAAGCAGCCCAGTTGGTATACCCCACTGTTTCAACTCAACAAGAAATGAAAATCAGAGAGGGCAAGTGTTGATCAAGGTCACCCAGCAGCCCCCGGGCACAGCCTCGGGGCAGTGCAATCTAGCTGACTCAGGGCTGCAAGGAGTTGGGGGAGGGGCAGACTTGGGAAGCTCCCAACTTCCCCAAAGGAGAAAGGGCCCACCTGCCACTTCAGCCATAGGCAATTGATTGTGGTAATGGTTCTCCCTAGGAAGAAAGGATGCGAAAAGGCCCTGCTCCACCCCACATGGAAGATTAAAGTAGGGAGGTTAAGCACTAAGCAGGTAGAGGGGAGGAGCCTGGTAGGGGTGAGAGGAATAGGGTTCCCTGCAGGGTGCAGGAGAGGGGACCGCAGCGTTGGCGGGGAAGACTTGCTACTTATAAGGGCTAAGAGTCTTTGGCGCTTGCAGACCGGAATCCTGCACCACTTTGGAGCTACAGATGGAACTTGCTTTGTTCTTGACGGGGGAGGGACCTCAGAGTGGGGTCGCCCAAGCTTAGGGTAGAGAGCAGTGAGGGGCCCAGAGTTAAAGTACAGCCATAAAGAACCTGGAAAAGAGCAACCGAAGGACAACCCAGAGTTGGGGCATCCCACAAGAGACCCAGAGTAAAATCGTGATTTAAATAGGGGTATGCACTTCGCAGAGAGAAGTTGAGCAGCGCGTGACTCTACACGCAGTCCTGCAGCCCTCGGGTTACGCCTCCCCGACGCTCGCTGCCGGGTCAGCGGGGGTGCCCCTCCCTACCCCTCGCGCGCCTGCGCACCTCGGAACCACTCCTCGGACTGCAGCGTGCTCTGCACCGCGTGGCCTTCAAGCTGCGCGCGGATCTCGCGCAGCGCCGACGTCACGTCGCACTTGAGGGCGTCGCGCGCCTCGGCCTGTACCTGCGCCTGCGCGGTGCCGCTGCCCTGGATCTGGCCGAGCAGCTCGCCCACCTCCTCCTGGTGGTGGCGCCGCAGGTAGCCACACTCCTCCTGCAGCGCCTGCGCCTTCTTCTGCAGTTCCACCCGCGCCGCCTCTGCCTCCTGCGCGAAGCGCGCGAGCGCGCGGGCCGCCGCCTCGGCCTCCTCGCGCTGCCGGGCCTCGTCGTCGAGGCGCTGGCGCACGTGCGCGATGTCCTCGAGCAGGTGCTCCTGCTCCAGGCGCAGCTGACCGCGCGCCGCGCCCAGGCGCAGCACCGCGCCGCGCATCTCGCGGACCTCGCGCTCGTACAGCTCGCCCATTGCGGCGCGGCCTGCCTGCTGCTGCCGCAGCGCCGCCGCCTCGCCTTCCAGGCTGCGGTTGTGCGCCTCCAGCTGCCGCACCTTGTCGATGTAGCCCGCGAAGCGGTCGTTCAGCGCCTGCAGCTGCTCCTTCTCACTGCGCGCCGCGGCCGCTGCCACCACGCAGCCCTCCGGCCCATTGCTCAGCGTATCCAGCGAGTCGGTGCTCGAAGCAGCGCCTGCGCCGCGGAAGCGGCTGGGCGAGGCGGACACGGAGCTCACAGATGTCCGCGTCCACGAGTGGAAGCCGCTGGAGGAGCCGGCGGCCGAGCGCGTCCCACCTGCGCCGCCCTTTCGGGCCAGCGCGTAGTGGAGGCCGCCGCCGCCGTGCAGCGGCGCGAACGGGGCGCCCAGCAGCGCATCCGCGCCGCTGAAGCTCATCATGGCCAGAGCAGGTGCGCGGGGCCGGGGCGGGACGGGAGGCACTGCGGCAGCACCGGGGCGCCGGCCCTTTTATAGCCGCCGCGGCCGGGTCCAACCCCTTGGCAGTGAGGGGGTGGGGAGGAGGGCCCCGCCCTCTCCGCCTCCTCTCCTGCGGGCCCCCGGCCGACCGGCTCCGCCGCAGTGAGAGGGGCGGGGCAGGGGACCGAGGAGGGAAAGGGAATCGACGCTGCGTCAGAGGAGACCCCCGAGGTCGGGGCAGCGGGCAGAGGACTCCCGGAGTGGGCCAGTGAGGACGCCCGGGTGCGCGTCCGAAGATCCTGAGAGTGTGTTCGGAATAAGAAAGGGGACCTGGAACAGTGAGAGGACAAGGAGACCTGATGGGAATAGGGGCAGAGTGCCCTCGGGATGGGGCAATGGAAGATTGCAGTCATTAGGATGAGGGGATCCCTGTATAAGAGAAGACACGAAGCTTTCCGAATAGTTAGAGAGGCCCTCAGGATAGGGGGTGTAGCCAGCCCCAGAATAGAAGAGGGAGCAAGGCAGTCCTGAATGGGGGCATGGACGCTCCATAGAACGGAGAGAGGAGACCACTGACCGGGGGAGGTACAATGTTCTCCTAACGGAGAGGAGTCAGTTGGAGAGCGCTCAGGAAACTCCATGGCCAGCCCCGGAATGGAGGAAGGGGGGCCTGGAGTTAGGGAGAATAGCAAGGCTACCCTGAATTGGGGTATGGGAGACACTGCAGAGGATGGAGAGAGGGAACCCCAGATGGGTGGGGTTGGGGGGCAAAGCGTTCTTTAAAAAGTCTACAGTGGCCCCCAAGAGAGGAGACAGGAGTCTCTGCTGCCAGCCCCAGTAAAGGGGATGGACCCTCAGCAAAGCTGGCAGAGGGTCCGCCGAATAGGCATGTAGAAGGAACCTGGGCTGTGTTTGAGGGGCAGAGAACCAGGAGTGGGGATACTGTAGGGGGGCTTGGGCATGAAGCTGAGAGAGCCCCTGTGTGGGGTGGGGGGAAATGATGGGTGTGCTAGAAGTCAGCTGAGCCAGGTTCTGCACACTGGGGTCAGCTAGGCAGTTTGCTGGCTGAATGACCTTGGACAAGCTGTGTCCTTCCACTCTTGCTTTTCCATCTGTGAAACGAAGGGGTCTTGCCCCAGAGACAAGCTACAACTCCTGACCCCCGACTGCCACAGGAAGTTCCACTTTGAGGGGTCTCTGGGGGAATTGGGGACAGGGACCCACATCTTGTCGTCCTCCCACCACTAGGAAGTCCTCCTTCCTCCCTCCCCCTCCCCATCTTCTCAGCCTCAACTTGTCGTCTCTTCCCCCACCCCCATAACAGACAAGCAGGCAGCTGAGTCGGCATCCCTTCTCACTTCCAGAAAAGTGGTGGGATGCTTTCTGGGTACCCAAGTCCCTCATCCCAATAGGATGTTAGGTAGAAAAAGGGGTCTCTGGGATTAAGGGGGCCCTGCAACGGCCGTGACATTTGGCTCTTTATTGGTTTTGGCTCGTGTTTTATGCCTTGAGCGTGGGGGTGGCCGCTGCGGCTGGCGCTTCAGCACCGGGGACAGGGGCTGCTCTCTGGTACGGTGAGTTTAACCTCCGCTTTTACCTTACGGGAGTGGAGGGAGGCACACTGTGCTTTGGGGACCTGAGAGGGGAGGTGAGTGATTCAGCAGGGTCACACAGTGAGCTAGGGACCCCTCCCTGGACTTCCCGTAGGGGTCCATTTCCCTGTTTTGTGTGATGTTCTTCCACGCACATTTGGGCTCTCCTCCTTCTGCGTAGGGACCGCTGCAAAAGGACCCCTGGGGATGTTGGGAGCCTTGAGACCCCCTTGAGAGTTTGTAGACTCCTGCTCCCACTCCAAACCTCCCGCAGGCAGTATCTCAACCCCCATTACACATCCGCTTTACCCGGATTTTCCTGCTCCAGGATCCCCAGGACAGAACAGACAGATCCCCCAGGAAAGAGCTCTGCCAGTTCCTTTCTCTTTACCCTCTGTCTCCTTCCCAGCCCCCTGGTTCTAATCATACTCTCAGAGCTGGGAAAGTGATGGCGCTGTCCCTTTAACCACGTTTTACTGGAAGGAGAGTGCGCTGGGGAGGAGGGAAGAGGGGGAGGGAGTTTCTGGTTTTGCATGAAGAAGCAGAACATGATGAAGCATTTTCCCCATCTCAAGATCCAGTCATGCTCCAGTTTGCAGGGGGCAAGGGGCTGGTCGCAGGTGGTGCTGGGAGGATGGAGGTGAGTGGCTGGTCTGAGGCGCCTGAGGAAGGCATGGGGGGTGTTGGGCAGGACTCCCTTGGTTTCACATGGCTCCCCATTTATTTGTCATTCTAGTTGGAATTTTGCCATTGGAGCCTTGTTCCTCTGGGTCTTTTCAGTCTGCAGAATGCTGATACATTCTCTGGATGTGAGAAGGCTCACAAGCAGCTGACAGCAAGGGGGCTGGGGGTTTGGGGTTAAAAGGGGGCTCCAAGATGGATTCTGTTGAAGCCAGAGGGGCCACAATCATCAGATTGAAGCTGCCTATGCAGTCCAAGAAGCCCCAAGCATGACTCTTGTGGATGGAAAAAAAATTGCATGAGGGCTGGAGCCCTTGAGGTCCGTTCCCCCAAAGGGCCCTTTAGGGTCACCTCCAGGAAGCCATCCCTGGCTGCCGGCACCCCCACGTTTAGTTAATTGTCCCCTCATGGTTGTTCCTGTGGTTTCCAGTGCTAATCTGTAATGCTGCTCTTACCACTGTGTGTTGTGTGAATGAATCAGTGAATGAATAAGTTCCGTCTGTTCTCCAGCCAAACTGATGGTCTAGAGGGGCTCTGAATGATTCTGCCCTGAGTCCTTGGGACTCGAATCACTTTTCACCTTCCTCCCTGTGATTCTTTTTTTTTTTTAATTTTTTTTTTCTTATATAAAGACAGGGTTTCACTATGTTGGTCAGGCTGGTCTTGAACTCCCGATCTCAGGTGATCCGTGCCCCTTGGCCTCCAAAGTGCTTGGATTACAGGCGTGAGCCACCGCGC
>CAUYLG010065392.1:0-98158 GCA_963573385.1 Cacajao melanocephalus | reverse complement strand
TTTTCCCCTTTTGTCTTTTTGTTGGGTTTCATTCCAACACCCCATTAAAAAAAAAAAAAAAAAAAAAAAAAAGGAGAGATCAGTTCATTCCAGTCCTGAACAGCTGCACAGCAAATTCTTGGGCTTTTATATCCATACTGGCTTCCAGTTTCTCTTACATTTTCTTGTCCATAGTTTATATTATATATATATATATATATATATATATATATATATATATATATGCCAGGCACGGTGGCTCATGCCTGTAATCCCAGCACTTTGGGAGGCAGAGGTGAGTGAATCACTAGGTCAGGAGTTTGAGACCAGCCTGGCCAACGTGGCGAAACCCCGTCTGTACTAAAAACATAAAACATTAGCTGGGCATAGTGGCACGCGCCTGTAATCCCAGCTACTTGGGAGGCTGAGGTAGGAGAATTGCTTGAACCTGGGAGGCGGAGGTTGCAATGAGCCAAGATCTCGCCACTGCACTCCAGTCTGGAGACAGACCAAGACTCCATCTCAAAAATAAAATTAAATAAATAAATAAATAAATTGTGCATAGAGATAAGCTCACTGAAACCCAGGTCTTTGGCCTACAGTCCTTGGGAAATAACAGTTAACAGACAAGGAGCATGCTTTCATATAACTGTATAGAACCCGGAGACCACTTTTAGAGTATTTGCTTTTTTTTTTCCAAGACAGAGTCTCACTCTGTCTTCCAGGCAGGAGGGCAATGGCACAATCATAGCTCACTGCAGCCTCCAACTCCTGGCCTCAAGTGATCCTCTTGCCTCAGCCTCTCAAGTAGCTGGGTCCCCAGGCCCATTCTTAGGGAGATATTAGGTATTATAAGTGTACAGATAACAGTGAATAACCCACTTGGCCAAAAATTTGGCAAGAAGGGAATACAATAAAAGTTACAGAAAAACTTGTTTAATTGAAAGGACATGGCCAGGCACAGTAACTCATGCCCATAGGCAGCCAGATCACTTGAGGTCAGGAGTTGGAGAGGAATTCAAGATCAGCCTGGCCAACATGGTAAAACCTTGTCTCTACTAAGAATAGAAAAATTAGCCAAGCGCAATGGTGCACACCTGTAGTCCCAGCCATTGGGAAAGCTGAGGCACAAGAATCACTTGAATCCAGGAGGCAGAGGTTGCAGTGAGCTGAGATTGCACAACTGCACTCCAGCCTGGGCAACAGAGTAAGACTCTGTCTCAAAAAAAACCGAAAACAAAGAAAGGACTTAAGGCTCTTCCTTTTGGCTGCAGTGTGTTCCTGAGGATTGTATTGCAATGCAGATCGTATTTTTCCAATGAATAAATTTCCATTCCAGACCACAGACAGAGCATCATCTAAATTGTGGCTTTAAATAATGATAGAGCATGAAAGAAAAGAATCAGGTATTCTAGATTGGGCATGGTGGCTCCTGCCTGTAATCCCAGCACTTTGGGAGGCCAAAGCAGGAATAGCACTTGAGGCCAGGAGTTTGAGACCAGCCTGGCTGTTGGAAGTAGATGCTCCATGCCACAAAGAAAAATTAGCACGGAGACAAAGGATCTTTCAGCAATGCAATATTTACTTCCTAAACTGTAGGAAAGGTACTCTCACTAGCCATCTTGCAGAACAAAGGAAAACAGATACATTTATCCCTTACGCATTTGGGGTCGTCCTTACTGCTGTGTCTGACCTCTGTTGGCTGGAGCCAGACCTCACAGTCTAAACTAAAACCTGATTGGCTAATTACTTAAAACTTTTCTAAACAGGTAAAAGCAAGGGAGAGCTGGGACATGCCTGTGAGCACGTCCAGCACAGATATCTTGGTTAAAGTACAAGGACATAGAATGTACTATGTGCCTGTAAGCATGACATGTCTCACAGCTACATAGGATAGGGCTTAACAAGGAGTTATTAGCACACTTAACGATTTATTCTTCAACAAGAAAGGAAACTTTAAAAAGGAACTTTTCTGCTTCCCACACTGGGCAACATAGTGAAACCCTGTCTCTATAAAAAAATTACGAAAGTTAGCCAGACACGGTGGTGCATGCCTATAGTCCCAGCTCTCCAGAGGCTGAGATGGGGGCATTGCTGGAGCCCAGGAGTTCATGACTGGCATGAGCAGAAATTGTGCCACCACACTCCAGCATGGGCAACATAGTGAGACCATCTCAGGAAAAAAAAAAAAAAAGGAAAAAAAGGAAGATCAAATAGGTATTAGCATGCTGCCTTTTATTTTGTTTCTGTTTTTTCTGAGAAAGACTCTCCATCTATCTTCGAGGCTGGAGTGCAGTGGCATGACCTGGGCTCACTGCAGCCTCTGCCTCCCAGGTTCAAGTGATCCTCCTGCCTCAGCCTCCTGACTAGTTGGGATTACAGGTGCCCATCACCATGCCTGGCTAATTTTTTGCATTTTTAGTAGAGATGGGGTTTCACCACGTTGGCCATGCTGGTCTCGAACTCCTGACCTCAAGTGATCTGCCCGCCTCGGCCTCCCAAAGTGCTGGGATTACAGGTGAGAGCCACCACTCCCATCCAGCATGCTCCCTTTTTGTTAAGCTACACGAGTGTCCAGATGTATTCATTCATTCATTCATTCATTCACTCATTCATTTAGCAAATACTTATCCAATATGTGCAAATTATTAGTAGAAAATGAGTCTGGAGTTGACTCAGTCAGCTAAGGACATCATTCCCACTCTACCCCCACCCCAAGTTCTAAAAGGTAACAGTAACAATTGTTATATTTGATGGTTCACCAGTGTGCTTAATGACTCTATGCACAGATTTTTAATGTCTAAAGCTACTAGGAATATTAAGCCAATTATCCCTCACTTTCATTTTATAATGACAAACAGAAAGCAAATGTTCTTGAAGATTTTGCTTCCAAACCAGAATTTAATTTTTTTTTTTTTTTGGAACAGAGACTTGTTCTGTCACCCAGGACAGATGCAGTGGCACGATCTCGGCTCACTGCAACCTCCACCTCCAGTGTTCAAGCGATTCTCCTGCATCAGCCTCCTGAGTAACTGAGATTATGGGCACCTACCACCATGCCAGGCTAATTTTCTGTATTTTTAATAGAAATAGGGTTTCACCATGTTGGCCAGGCTGCTCTTGAACTCCTGACCTCAAGTGATCCACCCACCTTGGCCTCCTGAAGTACTGGGATTACAGGTGTGAAGTGGTGAGCCACCACCATCCCTTTCTTTTCTTTTTTCTTTTTTGAGACAGGATCTCTTGACCAGGCTGGAGTACAGTGGCCCAATCACAGCTCACTGCAGCTTCCACCTCCCAGGTTCAAGCAGTCTTTCTGCCTTGGCTTCCCAAAGTGCTGGGATTCCAGGTGTGAGCCATTGTGTCTCAGAATTTAATTTATCATTGCAATGATGCAGAGTTGCGGCTGCAATAGAAGTGGTTTAGGAGGATTTAGCTCCCAGTAATCCTCATTAGCTTTCCCGTCCCAAAACCACCCCAAGTAATTAGATTATGGTCTTACTGAAATCTGAATGCTTAGTGTGCAGACACAGTTTCACCCCCTTTCAACCACACTACTACCCCCCCAGTCCCTCCTCTATAGCTATTCTAGAACTTTCACTGATCTGCTCAAATTTTTCCTCCATATAATCCTAGCTTGAAGCTGGAGTATCTAAGACACCTCATTAGTTGTTTCAAGGTGATCACGAAGGAAACATCGACTAGTTATCAACAAGAAACAGATCTGCGGCCTGGGTAACACAGCGAAACTGTCGCTACAAAATATTAAAGAATCGGGGCTAGGTGTGGTGGCTCACGCCTGTAATCCCAGCACTTTGGGAGGCCTAGGCGGATGGATCACCTGAGGTCAGGAGTTCGAGACCGGCCATGACTAACATGGAGAAGCCCCGTTTCTACTAAAAACACAAAAATTAGCTGGGCATGGTGGCACATGCCTGTAATCCCAAGTACTTGGGAGGCTGAGGCAGGAGAATCACTTGAACCCAGGAGGCAGAGGTTGCAGTGAGCCAGGATCATGCCATTGCACTCCAGCCTGGGCAACGAGTGAAACTGTCTCTAAATAAATAAATAAATAAAAATTAAAAAAAAAAAGAATTGGCCAGTCGTGGTGGCGTGCGCCTGTAGTTCCGGCTACTCCAAGGGCTGAAGTGGGAGGATTTTTATGAGCCAGGGAATTTCAGGCTGCAGTGAGCTATGATTGCACCACTGCACTCAGCCTGTGTGACAGAGCAAGACTCTTTCTCAAGAAGAAAGAGAAGGTGGCTGGTTGAGGTGGCTCACGCCTATAATCCCAGTACTTTGGGAGGCTGAGGTTGGGGGAGATCACCTAGGTCTGGAGTTGAAGACTAGCCTGACCAACATGGAGAAACCCCGTCTCTACTAAAAATACAAAATTAGTCAGGCATGGTGGCACATGCCTGTAATCCCAGCTACTTGGGAGGCTGAGGCCGGAGAATCATTTGAACCCAGGAGGCGGAGGTTTTGGTGAACCAAGATAGCGCCATTGCACTTCAGCCTAGGCAAGAGTGAAATTCCATCTCAAAACAAAAAAACAAAACAAAACAAAAATTAGGCGTGGTGGCACATGCCGGTAATCCCAGCTACTCTGGAGCCTGAGACAGGAGAAAGAAATCAGTCTTCAGTAAGATCAACTTATCATCATCACAAGAATAAACATGATAAGCATATCTGTTAACCAGAAAACTCAAAACTATTTTCACAGGATGTCTTTACATCGTTTTATATTCAACACACAAATATTTTCTGTTTACTCTGGAGTAAAGTTGCTATCAAAGACAAATCTCATCATACTATATTGATACTCACAAGTATCAAAAGAGAGAGGCCTTGTGAGTGTCATATCTGTTGGAGGCTTTCAATCAGTGCTGCACAAGCACAGCACAGATGGGAATGCATTCTGGAAAAGTGTAAAGCTGGCTGGGTGCAGTGGCTCACACCTGTAATCCCAGCACTTTGGGAGGCTGAGGTGGGTGGATCCTTAGGTCGGGAGTTTGAGATCAGCCTGGCCAACATGGTGAAACCTCGTCTCAACTAAAAATACAAAAATTAGCCAGGCATGGTGGTGTGCACCTGTAATCCCAGCTACTTGGGAGGCTGAGGCAGGATAATCCCTTGAACTCAGGAGGCAGAGGTGGTGGTGAGCGGAGATCGTGCTACTGCACTCTAGCCTGGGCGACAGAGCGAGACTCCATCTCAAAAAAAATAAATGTAAAATTCATTCAAAGCTGGGCGCATTGGTGTGTGCCTGTAGTCCCAGTTACTCCAAGGCTGAGGAAGGAAGATCACTTGAGTCTCAGATTTCCAGGACCCCCCGAGCAACAGAGCAAGACCTCTTCCCTTAAAGCAAAACAAAACCAGGTTTGGTGGCTCATGCCTGTGATCCCAACACTTTGGGAGGCCGAGGCAGGTGGATCACTTGAGGCTAGGAGTTAAAAACCAGCCTGGCCAACCTGGTGAAACCCTGTCTCTACAAAAAATATGAAAATTTTTTTGTAGAGACAGGGCATGGTGGCGTATGCCTGTAATTGCAGCTACTCGGGGGGCTGAGTCATGAGAATCACTTGAACCTGGGAGGCAGAGGTTGCAGTGAGCCAAAATTGCACCACTGCACTTCAGCCTGGGCAGTAGAGTAAGACTCTGTCTCAAAACAAAACAGAACAAAACAAAACAGAGAGGCTGGGCAGGGTGTCTCACGTCTGCAATCTCAGCACTTTGGGAGGCTGAGGTGGGAGGATCGCTTCAACCCAGGAGCTTGAGACCAGCCTGGGCAACATAGTGAGACTCTGTTTCTACAAAAAAAAAAAAACAAAAAAAAAACGAGTGTGGCAGCACGTGCCTATAGTCCCACCTACTCAGGAGGCTGAGGCGGGAGAATCACTTTAGCCCAGAAGGTTGAGGATGTAATGAGCTATGATTATTCTCTTTGCGCAAAGCATGCAGGAAATTGCTTGGAGGAAGTTCAATCCTTTCTCCTCATCAGAAAATTCTTATGGAGAAAAAGTCTTATAAGTGCAAAGAAATGTGGGGAAGTTTTCAGTGGTGACTGAGCCTCATTCATCATCTGATACTTCATATTAGAAAAAGGCCTTAGGGAATGTGAAGAAGATGGAAGAGGTTTCAATCCAAACTCTCCTTTTTTTTTTTTTTCTTTTGAGATGAAGTCTTGCACTGTCACCCAGGCTGGAGTACAAGTGGCATGATCTCGGCTCACTCAATCTTCACCTCTCCGGTTCAAGCTATTCTCCTGCTTCAGCCTCCTACAGTCGTGCAACACCTCACATGGCCATTGAAGGTTTTTTTATTATTATTTAAAAAGTTTAGCCTGAGCACAGTGGCTCACACTTGTAATCCCAGCACTTTGGAAGGCTGAGGCAGGAGGATCACTTGAGTTGCTTGAACTCAGGAGTTCGAGACTAGCCCGGGCAACATGGTGAAACTCCATCTCTACAAAAAATTTAAAAATCAGCCAGGCAGGGTGGCATGCACCTGTAGTCCCAGCTACTTGGGAGGCTTAGGTGGGAGGATCGCTTAAGCCTGGGCAGGTGGAGGTTGCAGTGAGCTGAGATAGTCTCACTGCACTCCAGTCTAGGTGACAGAGTGAGACCCTGTTGCAGAAAAAAGAAAAAAATAATAAATTTTAAAAATAGCGATGGAGTCTCACTGTGTTGTCTAGCCTGCTCTCAAGTGATCCTTGCACGTCAGCCTCACAAAGTGCTGGGATCACAGGCATAAGCCACCATACCTGGCCAATTTTGCATTGTTTTGTTTTTGAGGTCGCCCAGGCTAGAGTGCAGTGGTGTGAGCATGGCTCACTGCAGCCTCTACCTCCTGGGCTCAAGTGATCCTCCCGCCTCAGCCTCCTAAGTAGCTGGAAGTACAGGCACATGCCACCATACCCAGCTAATTTTGTTGATATTTTTGTAGAGAGGGGGTCTCACTATGTTGCCTTGGCTGGTGTCAAACTCCTGGGCTCAGCAGATCTGCCCACCTCAGGCTCCCAAAGTGCTGGGATTACAGGCATGAGTCACCACATTTAGCCAATTTTGCATGGGTTTTTTGTTGTAGTTTGGTTTGTTTTTGAGGCAGAGTCTTATTCTGTCAACCAGGCTGGAGTGCAATGGTGTAATCTCAGCTCACTGCAAACTCTGTCTCCTGGGTTCAAACGATTCTCCTGCCTCAGCCTCCCAAGTAGCTGGGATTACAGGCTTGTGCTACCACACCCGGCCTGTATTTTTGTATTTTTTTATATTTTGTATTTTTTATATTTTTAGTACAGATGAGGGTCTCACCATGTTGCCCAGGATGGTTTTGAACTCCTGACCTCAAGAGATCCTCCCGCTTTGGCCTCCCAAAGTGCTGGGATTACAGGTGTGAGCCACCACACCCAGCCAGTGATTAAAGATCTTCAATTCAGTTGCTCACTTTTTTTTTTTTTTTTTTTTGAGACAGTTTCCCGCTTGTTGCCCAGGCTGGTGTGCAATGGCTCGATCTCGGCTCACCACAACTTCTGCCTCCCGGGTTCAATTGATTCTTCTGCCTCAGCCCTCAAGTGGCTGGGATTACAGGCATGCGCCACCATGCCTGGCTAATTTTGTATTTTTAGTGGAGATGGGTTTCTTCATGTTGGTCAGACCGGTCTAAAACTCCCGACCTCAGGTGAGCCGCCAGCCTCAGCTTCCCAAAGTGCTGGGATTATAGGCGTGAGCCACCTCACCCGGCCTCAGTTGCTCAT
This sequence comes from Cacajao melanocephalus, assembly GCA_963573385.1. Taxonomy (NCBI): domain Eukaryota; kingdom Metazoa; phylum Chordata; class Mammalia; order Primates; family Pitheciidae; genus Cacajao; species Cacajao melanocephalus. The sequence continues at coordinate 90,426 of CAUYLG010065392.1, read as the reverse complement.
TTTTTAATTGGCAAAACATGATCAAAGAGGTTGGATAATTTTCTTAAGGTGTAGTAGCAGGAATGGAGGCCTTTCTAGGTCTCTTGACTCTATAAATTGTCTGCAGTAATTTTTCTGTGCACTATGATCTCTTTTTGATAGGTCAACTTCTTTTTTAAAAAGTAATTTTGAGGTAAAATCATCTGTTTCTGGTCAAAAGTCAGGTAGCTCAGTCCTTCACGAAGAAGAATGTCTGCATGAGGTAGATTACTCAAAGCGTTCCAGTATAAAAGACACCCCCTCCCACCTCTTGGAAGCCTTCAAATGCTAGAAAGAATGTTCCAGAAGGCCGGCTGTGACTAGAAGCTGAATAGAACCTGCTTCCTCTGAAAAATAAGATCACGTCAAGCTGGGCAAATCTGAGGGCTATGAACCTTCCTAAATGTCAAAATTGCTAAGGTATTTTTAAAACTCAGAGACTTTTATTGACTTAACGACTGAGAAGATGAAAGTGGAGCAAAACGTGAAGAAATCGTGCTTTTGTTAGGTGTTGAATTGCCAGAGGTGTATGTGTGTCATGAACTGAATTGCGTCTCCCAAATTTATATGTTGAAGTTCTAACCTCCAGGACCTTAGAATGTGACTATATTTGGAGATAGGTCTTTAAAGAAGTTAAATTAGAATGAGGTCATTGGGGTGGGCCCCAGCCCAATCTGACTGGTATCCTTATAAGAAGGAGAGATGACCCAGGCGTGGTGGCTCACGTCTGTAATCCTAGCACTTTGGGAGGCTGAGGCGGGCAAATCAACCGAGGTCAGGAGTTTGAGACCAACCTGACCAACATGGTGAAACCCCACCTCTACTAAAAATCCAAAAAAATTACCAGGGCGTAGTGTCGGGCGCCTGTAATCCCAACTACTTGGGAGGCTGAGGCAGGAGAATCGCTTGAACCCAGGAGTCGGAGGTTGCAGTGAGCAGATGTGGTGCCATTGCACTCCAGCCTGGGAAACAGAACGGGACTTCCACTCAAAAAAACAAAAGGAGAGATGGGACCATGCATGGTGACTCATGCCTGTAATCCCAGTATGTTGGGAGGCTGAGGTGGGAGGATCACTTGAGACCAGGAATTGAGATCAGCCTGGGCAACATAGCAAGACCCTGTCTTTCCAAAAAAAAAAAAAGATTGGAAATGATATATTAGGATACAGACATGAACAGAGGGAAGAGGATGTGAACACAGGGAGAAGGCGGCCATCTGGCCATCAGCAAGCTAAGGAGAGAGGCCTCAGAGAGAGTCAACTCTGCCGACACCTTGGCCTCAGCCTCCCAGCCTCCAGAACTGGAAGAAATAGACTTCTGTTGTCAAAACCAAGCAGTCTGTGGAACTTTGTCCTGAAAGCCCTAGCAATTAACGACAACATGCAAAAGTCAGCTAGCTCATGCCTTTTTATTTTTATTTTTAGACAGGGTCTTGTTCTGTTGACCAGTTTGGAGTGCAGTGGTACAATCATGGCTCACTGCAGCCTTGACCTCCTGGGCTCAAGGGATCCTCCCATCTCAGCCTCCATAGTAGCTAGGACCACAGGCATGCACCACCATGCCCTGCTAATTTTTATATTTTTTGTAGAGATGGGGTCTCTTCATGTTTCCAGGCTGGTCTCAAACTCCTGACCTCAAACAATCCTCCTGCCTCAGCTTCCCAAAGTCCTGGGATTACAAGCATGAGCCATCACACCCGGCTCCTTTTTATAATGGTATTGAAACATTATTTTTTTTTGAGATGGAGTCTTACTCTGTCACCAGGCTGGAGTGCAGTGGCACAATCTCAGTTCACTGCAACCTCCACCTCCCAGGTTCAAGCGATTCTCCTGCCTCAGCCTCCTTAATAGCTGGGACTACAGGTGCGCGCCACCACACCCAGCTAAGTTGTATTTTTAGTAGAGATAGGGTTTCACCATGTTGGCCAGGATGGTCTCGATCTCTTGACCTTGTGATCCGCCCGCCTCGGCCTTCCAAAGTGCTGGGATTACAGGCTTGACCCACCACGCCTGGCCTGAAACACTCTTTACAAAGTACTGGTGAGTGCACAATACAATTTTCCTTTAGGTTCAACTTTTCTATCTCAGAACTTGCTGACTCTGATTCCCAGGCAAGCCTTATGCATTCCTGGACTGTTTCCGCCACGCACTCTGGGTGTGGGATGCAGAAACAGCTTTTCAGATCCTGGTGCTTAATTAACTCCCAAAAGGCAAGAAGAGAAAGGTCTCTGGGCCAGGCACAGTGGCTCACATCTGTAATCTCAGCACTCTGGGAGGCCGAAGTGGGCGGATCACTTGGGGTGAGAAGCTTGAGATCAATCTAACCAACATGGCAAAACCCCATCTCTACTAAAAATGCAAAAATTAGCCAGGCATGATGACTGGCACCTGTAATGCCAGCTACTTGGGCGGCTGAGGCAGGAGAATCAATGGAACCCAGAAAGTGGAGGTTGCATGAGCTGAGATTGAGCCACTGCACTCCAGCGTGGGTGACAGAGCGAGACTCAGTCTCAAAAAAAAAAAAAAAGAAAAGGTATTTGCACATTTCTGGTCACAGAGGCCCTGAAGATGGTTCTGCTGGGCTTTTACTATTCTCAGAAACCTGCTTGATGCTTGGGAGGAGTGTTGGAGAAGGGGCAAAAGCTGATTTTCCTTGTCCTGCAGAAGCACATGGGGGTGGCTGTTCTGTGCTCTGTGAGGCGCTAGACTCCAGACCTGTGAGCCCTGAGGTTTTCCTCCCCTTCTCTGGCCAGGTGCCATCGTCCCACGTGCCCTTAGCTCTCAGAGCATCCAGCTCTGCATACCTTGAAAGAAGATCTGGGGGGTGGGGGTAGAATCTTTATTGGGACCATACACTCTGCAGCCTCATAGGACCAGTGGGGCAGGAACTAGGGTTCAGTTGACCCTGATGAAAAGTTTAATAGAGATACGTAGCCCAGCTCTGGTTGGGCACAGTGGCTCTCACGCCTGTAATCCCAGCACTTTGGGAGGCTGAGGAGGGTGGATCACTTGAGCCCAGGAATACGAGACCAGCCTGGGCAAAATGACGAGATGCTCCTCTTTCTTCTTCTTCTTTTATATATATATATATTTTAAAAATTTTATTCCTTTTGAATTTGCACAACATACAGCAGGATTTTCTTCTTGTCTTTTTTTTGAGATGGAGTCTTGCTCTTCTTGCCCAGGCTGGAGTGCAGTGGTGTGATCTCAGCTCACTGCAACTTCTGCCTCCCGAGTTCAAGCAATTCTCCTGCCTTAGCCTCCCGGGTAGCTGGGATTACAGACGCCTGCCACCACACACCCGGCTAATTTGTGTGTTTTTAGTAGAGATGGGGTTTCAGTATGTTGGCCAGGCTGGTCTCGAACTCCTGACCTGGTGATCCGCCCGCCTCAGCTTCGCAAAGTGGTGGGATTACAGGCATGAGCCACTGAGGCTGGCCTGAGACACCCCTCTTTATTTTATTTATTTATATATTTATTTATTTTTTGAGACGGAGTTTTTCTCTTGTTGCTCAGGCTGGAGTGCAAAGGAGTGATCTTGGCTCACTGCAATCTCTGTCTCCTGGGTTCAAGCGATTCTCCATCAGCAGCTTCTTGAGTAGCTGAGACTACAGGCACATGCCACCATGTCTGGCTAATTTTTATATTTCTAGTAGAGACGGGGTTTCATCATGTTGGCCAGGTTGGTCTGGAACTCCTGACTTCAGGTGATCCACCTGCCTTGGCCTCCCAAAGTGCTGGGATTACAGGTGTAGGCCACGGTGCCTGGCCGATGCCCCTCTTTATAAAAAATATGTGAAATTAGCTGGGTGTGGTGGTACATGCCTGTAGTCCTAGCTACCGAGGAGGCTAAGGTGGGAGAATTTCTTGAGCCTGGGAGGTTGAAGTTGGAGTGAACCATGATCGTGCCACTGCACTCCAGCCTGAGGGACAGAGCAAGATCCTGTCTCAATCAATCAATCAATCAACAAAGCAATTATAATATGATGATCAAAGTGTTCTTATTCGGTTAGCCTCTCACCAGCGCTTAGTGGAGGGTCTTTAATTCTAGACTGCAAGTTAAAGAAAAGTTTTGAAGAGGTAACGGCAGAACTGAGTTTTTTTTTTTTCTGTTTTTGTTTTTGAGACAAGATCTTGCTGTGTCCCCCAGGCTGGGGTACAGTGTTGTAATCATAGCTCATTGCAGCCTGGAACTCATGGGCTCATGTGATCCTCCCATCTCAGCCTCCCAAGTAGCTTGGGACTACAGGTGCACCACCACGCGCAGCTAATTTTTTAATTGTTTTGTAGAGACAGGGTCTTGCTATATTGCCCAGGCTGGTCTCAAACTCCTGGGCTCAAGCAATCCTTTCTTTCTTTCTTTCTTTCTTTCTTTCTTTCTTTCTTTCTTTCTTTCTTTCTTTCTTTCTTTCTTTCCTTTCTTTCTTTCTTTCTTTCTTTCTTTCTTTCTTTCTTTCTTTCTTTCTTTCTTTTCTTTCTTTCTTTTTCTTTGAGATGGAGTCTTGCTGTGTTGCCCAGGCTGGAGTGCAATGGCGCAATCTCGGCTCACTGCAACCTCCACCTCCCGGGTTCAAGCGTTTCTCCTGTCTCAACCTCCCAAATAGCTGGGATACAGGCATGCGCCACCATGCCCGGCTAATTTTTTGTACTTTTAGTACTCCATGTTGGTCAGGCTGGTCTTGAAATCCAGACCTCAGGTGATCTGCCCACTTCAGCCTCTCAAAGTGCTGGGATTACAAACGTGAGCCACAGTGCCCAGCTTTTTTTTTTTTTTTTTTTTTTGAGATGGCGTTTCACCCTCGTCATTCAGGCTGGAGTGCAGTGGTGCAGTGGCGCGATCTCAACTCACTTGGAACTCCGCCTCCTGGGTTCAAGCACTTCTCCTGCCTCAGCCTCCTGAGTAACTGGGATTATAAGCATGCATTACCATGCCTGGCTAATTTTTTGTATTTTTAGTAGAAACAGGGTTTCACCATGTTAGACAGGCTGGTCTCGAACTCCTGATCTCAGGTAATCCACCGGCCTCAGCCTCCCAAAGTGCTGGGATCACAGGTGTGAGCCATTGTACCCAGCCCGATATTTCTTTAACTATGAGTAGATTTCTCCAGTGAAACTATCTGGGTCTGGAGAGACCTTTTCAAGAGTGGCAGGAAAGAGTTAACACAGCAGGTCTGTTTCACTCATTTCTCACTTATCTCTGTAGCCAAGGTGATGGCCGTTGGTCAAACCCTGAAAACCGAACTCCTGGAGTAGTCACAGAGCCACTGGTGCAGATGTTGCTCTCCACGCCCAAAACAGTGAGCCCAGAGGAACCAGGCTGTCGTAGGTTTAAAGTGAACAGAAAGATTCACAATGCTTGGCCAGGCGCGGTAGCTCACATCTGTAATCCCAGCATTTTGGGAAGCCGAGGCAGGCGGGATCACTTGAGGTCAGGAGTTCAGGACCAGCCTGGCCAGCATGGTGAAACCCCATCTCTGCTAAAATACAAAAAAATTAGCCAGGTGTGGTGGCAGGCACCTGTAATCCCAGCTACTTGGGAGGCTGAGGCAGGAGGATCACTTGAACCCGGGAGACAGAAGTCGAAGTTAGCCAAGATCACACCCAGGCATTCCAGCCTGGGTGACACAGTGAGATTTCATCTAAAAAAAAAAAAAAAAAAAAAGAAGCTGCAGTGAGCTATGATCATGCCACTGCACTCCAGCCTGGGTGATATAGTGAGCCCCCATTTCTAAAAAAAAAAAAAGAAAAAACGATTCATGATGCCCAACCTGGTGGTTTAGGGCTGTGTTTGGTCACATAGCAGGAATGTTGTCCAGGGTGGAGTGCAATGGTGTGATCTCAGCTCACTGCAACCTCTGCCTCCTGGGTTCAAGCGATCCTCCTGCCTCAGCCTCCCAAGTAGTTGGGATTGCAGGCACCTGCCACCACACCCAGCTAATTTTTAAAAAAATATTGTTAGTAGAGATGAGGTTTTACCGTGTTGGTCAGGCTGCTCTCAATCTCCTGACTTCAGCTGATTCACCCTCCTCAGCCTCTCAAAGTGCTAGGATTACAGGCATGAGCCATCATGCCCAGCCCACAATTTAAAAAAAAAATTTTTTTTTCTCCCCAGATGGAGTCTCCCTATGTTGCCCAGGCTGGAGTGCAGTGGTGCAACCTTGGCTCACTGCAACCTCCGCCTCCCAGGTTCATGTGATTTTCCTGCCTCAGCCTCCCGAGTAGCTGGGATTACAAGTGTCCGCTACCACACCCGGCTAATTTTTTAAAATAATAATACAAATTATTAAAATTTTATTTAAAATAATAATTATTTTAAAATAATAATACAAACTTTTTTAGTAGAGACAGGGTTTCACCATGTTGGCCAGACTGGTCTCGAACTCCTGGCCTTGTGATCCACCCGCCTCAGCCTCCCAAAGTGCTGGGAGTGAGCAGGCGTGAGCTGCCTCACCTGGCCTTGAATTCATAGTTTTAATAAAACAATTTCTTGTCTTCATGGTCTCACACAACTAGTTTGGTGATTCCCTGGAAGAACCCTCGTGACTGCAGATAAAGTTGTACTCTAGGTGAAGATTTATTACAGCGGAGGATACAATACAAGAACAGCAGGAAGAAGGGTATTACTAGATGAAGGCAGGAGAGGTCAAATGCACACTTTCTTATCCTCTCTCTGCAGGGACGGCACAGCTGTATCTTTTCCAGGAGCAAACCGCAAGGACCTGTATGAGATGTCCTCACCCAGGAAATCCCACATGAGTTCTGGAGTCAAAATTTGTGTGATCAGGCCAGGCACAGTGGCTCACCCCTGTAATCCCAGCACCTGGGAGGCCAAGGAGGGAGGATTGCTTGAGTCCAGGAGTTTGAGACCAGCCTGGGCAACATGATGAGACCTTGTCTTTATTTAAAAAAAAAAAAAATAGGCCAGGTGCAGTGGCTCACGCCTGCTCACTCCCAGCACTTTGGGAGGCTAAGGCGGGCAGATCACGAGGCCAGGAGTTCGAGACCAGTCTGGCCAGCATGGTGAAACCCCATCTCTACTAAAAATTCAAAAATTAGCCAGGTGCAGTGATGCACACCTGTAGTCCCAGCTACTTGGGAGGTTGAGACAGAAGAATCACTTGAACCTGGGAGGTGGAGGTTGCAGTGAGCCAAGATGGTGCCATTGCACTCCAACCTGGGCAACAGAGTGAGACTCCACCTCAAAAAAAAAAATAGCAGCCATAAAAAAGGATGAGTTCACCAGGTGCAGTGGCTCACGCCTGTAATCCCAGCACTCTGGGAGGCTGAGGTGGGTGGATCACAAGGTCAGGAGATCGATACCATCCTGGCCTACATGGTGAAAAACCCCATATCTACTAAAATACAAAAAACTAGTCAAGCGTGGTGGCACACCTGTAGTCCCAGCTACTTGGGATGCTGAGGCAGGGGAATTGCTTGAACTTGGGAGGCAGAGGTTGCAGTGAGCCAAGATTGCATCACTGCACTCTAGCCTGGGCGACAGAGCAAGACTCCGTCTCAAAAAAAATAAAAAGAGAACTTACTAATTCACTCCTGGAAAAATAGCACCAGCCATTGATGAGCGATCTGCCCCCATGACCCAAATATCTCCCATTAGGCTCCACCTCCAACATGGGGATCAAATTTCAACATGAGACTTGGGAGAACCAAAAAAATCCACACCCAAACCACGGCAAACACATCACAAAGTAATATAACTAACATAATTAGGTACTGGGGGCCTGGCATTGTGGCTCATGCTTTTAACTTCAGCACTTTGGGAGGCCAAGGCAGGAGGATGGCTTGAGCCCAGGAGTTCAAGACCAGCCTGGGCAACAAAGTGATACTCCCCCCCATCTCTACAAAAAAATATTTAAAGAAAATAATTGGGTGAGGTGCAGCAGCTCACAACTGTAATTCCAGCACTTTGGGAGGCTGAGGCAGGTGGATAATTTGAGGTCAGGAATTCAAGACCAGCTGGCCAACATGGTGAAACCTTGTCTCTACTAAAAATACAAAAATTAGCTGGGCATGGTGGCGGGCACCTGTAATCCCAGCTACTTGAAAGGCTGAGGCAGGAGAATCGCTTGAACCTGGGAGGTGGAGTTTGCAGTGAACTGAGATTGAGCCACTGCACTCCAGCCTGGGTGACAGAGCGGGACTCTGTCTCAAAAAGAAAGAAAGAAGAAAGAAGGAAAGAAAGAGAGAAAGAGAGAAAGGCAGAGAGAGAGGGAGGGAGAGAAGGGAGGGAGGGAGAGAGGGAAGGAAAGAAGGAAGGAAGGAAGGAGAAGAAAGAAAGAAAGGAAAGAAAGAAAGAATCTGATTAATGGGGAAAATCTACATGCATACTGAGAAAAAAGGCTGGGCGCGGTGGCTCACACCTATAATCCCAGCACTTTGTGAGGCCGAGGCGGGTAGATCATGAGGTCAGGAGTTCGAGACCAGCCTGACCAACATGGTGAAACCCCGTCTCTACTAAAGATACAAAAGAAAAAAAATTACCTGGTTGTTGTGGCACACACATGTAATCCAGCTATGAGGGAGGCTGAGGCAGGAGAATTGCTTGAACCTGGGAGGCAGAGGTTGCAGTGAGCTGAGATCGCACCATTGCACTCCAGCCTGGGTGACAGGGAGAGACCCCATCTCAAAAGAAAACAAAAAAAAAAAAAAAAAAAAAAAAGAAAAGAAAATGCTTTTCAGATTTCTGCTTTTCTGACAACTGGAGTCCTCACCTGCCAACCAGTCCTGTGGCCCCGCCCAGGAACTAACTCAGCCCAAGAGGACAACTTTGGTTCCCTATGATTTCATCTCCTTGACCCAACCAATCAGCAGGCCCCCTTCCCTACCCCTTGCCCACCAAACTATCTTGAAAAAATCCCCAATCTCCAAGCCGTTGGCAAGACTGATTTGAGTAATAACTCCGTCTCCCTCATGGCATAGCTGGCTTCACATCAATGACACTCTTCAATGCCCTGGTCTTGAGTGGATTTCGTTTATGCAGCGGTCAGGAAGAACCCCTTGGGTCGTTACAAATATGGAGACATTGTAGAGAATCATTTTAGGGACCCCATCCCATTGAGTGCCATGAATACGGAAAAAAGTCTGTCATTTCATTTACATGTTTTAGAAGTGACAGAAACTCCAAATAAGCTATGTAAGGCCAAGTTGTGCAACAGAATTCAGAATTTATTCAATATTACAGTGTTTGTGTCACAGAGAACATCTCTGTCGTTTATACAGGCAATTTTCCCTGGGGCTCCTGTGCTATCGAACTCTGTAACATTTATGTTGGAGAGAATCCCTGGGGATGGGGAGGAATCATCGGCATTCCAATGCAGCATCAGCTAATTTACATGCAACAAAGACTCTATCGGCCGGGGGGGCGGTGGCTCACGCCTGTAATCCAAGCACTTTGGAGGCCAAGGCGGGCAGATCACCTGCGGTCGGGAGTTCAAGACCAGCCTGACCAACATAGTGAAACCCCGTCTTTTAAAAATAATAATAATAATAAATAAATAAATAAAAAGGACTCTATCAATGCAAAAGCGTGCAAGAGCTTTCGGGAAAGGACAGCTCATTCAACATCAGAGAAGTCACAATGGGGGAAAATCGTTATGTGCGTAATGGATGCAAAAATGCTTTGAGTGGTGCCCAGAGCTAATTAGACATCTGGGATTTTGTAGCAGAGCGGGGCCTTGTGAGTATAATGGATGAGGAAGAACCTGCAATCAGAGTTCCATACTTAGACAATATCAGCTAATTCAGTTGGGACTTAAAATGGTCATACGTAATGAAGACGGAAAACTCGGGGAAGCGTGGAAAATACCGAATGTGAGATCATTCATACTGGAGAGAAGCCTTAGGAGTATAATTAGTGTGGAAAATCACTTGGGGACAAGCTTAGCTTTGTCATCATTGGAGAATTCACACAAAAAGAGAAATGAGCTTGGACAGATCGTGGGAGAACTTGCAGGCGCTAATCAGGCTAATTCATCCCGGAGAAAAACCTTGATGACGAAGAAGGGGAAAAAGTCTTTCAGTTTTTTTCCTTACTGGATTTCAGAGAATCCTCAGTGATATACAGGGAAACTTGCTGGATGACTTCAGGGTTTATTAAGATGCACATTAAAGCATTAATCGCATTAATCTCATTAAAGTAGGGATTTAAACGTTTTTGCTTCTTTCACCCCAATCAAAGCTTTCATTCCTTACATTTCTATTGAGTGAATGAAGCAACAGCAAATATCAATGGTGCACTGGCTTTGCCTTTCAAAACATCATATAGGTCGGGCGGGGTGGCTCACGCCTGTAATTCCAGCACTCTGGGAGGCTGAGGTGGATGGATCACGAGGTCAGGAGATCAAGACCAGCCTGGCCAACATGGTGAAACCCCATCTCTTCTAAAATACAAAAAATTAGCCAGGTGTGGTGGCGGGCGCCTGTAATCCTGGAAGCTGAGGCAGGGGAATCGCTTGAACCTGGGAGGCGGAGGTTGCAGTGAGCCGAGATCTTGCCACTGCGCTCCAGTCTGGCAAAAGAGTAAAACTCAGTCTCAAAACAAAACAAACAAAAACAAACAAAACACATCATACAATATGTGGGGTGCAGAAGGACAGCATTGAGAGGTGCTGAGTTTGGTGCCAGAATCTGGCAGCTGCAAATTCTAATACCACGTGGATACATCCATGGGTGGGCCTCGTAGATCTGATGAATTTCCAGAGGTCACATCTCTACAAATGTGGATTATTTGGAGATGGGAAAATGGGGCTGGGGGTGCTTTTTCTCCAGGTCTGAGTAAAATGAAATAACGTGAATTTCTAAGATACGTTAGGAGGATGCCAGTTTCCCTTTGTTTTATATTTTCAAAAATAGAGGTTTTTTTTTTTTTTTGAGACAGAGTTTCACTCTTGTTACCCAGGCTAGAGTGCAATGGCGAGATCTTGGCTCACTGCAACCTCCGCCTCCCGGGTTCAAGCAATTCTCCTGCCTCAGCCTCCCGAGTAGCTGGGACTACAGGCGTGCACCACCACGCCCAGCTAATTTTTTGTATTTTTAGTAGAGACGGGGTTTCACCATGTTGACTAGGCTGGTCTCGATCTCTTGACCTCGTGATCCACCCGCCTTGGCCTCCCAAAGTGCTGGGATTATAGGCGTGAGCCACCGCGCCCGGCCCAAAAACAGAGGTTTAAGGAGGACGGGCTAGAGCTCTTGCGTTCAGCTTCTCATTTCATAAGGGAAGAATGAGACATATTTCTTGTGTTGAAGCTACATACACACACAAAAAAACCATGTTGTTTGACAGAAGTCAGATGACAAGAAAGCTTTCTCTAGTCCTCATCAACTGATAGGTTCTCTCCTACCAACCTCGTTCCTTGTCCTTGGACCAGCATTCTAAGTCTTCCGAAATACATTCTTGCCTCTCCCTACAGCAACTCTCCCATTGAGTTCTTAATAGAAATGAATTAGGTGTTGCAGATTTCTGGCTCCTCGCTTTGCTTAGAGAAGCCAGAAAGAGGGTGAGCACGGTGGCTCACTCCTGTAATCCCAGCATTTTGGGAGGCCGAGGTGGGCGGATCACAGGGTTGGGAGTTCGAGATCAGCCTGACCAACATGGTGAAATCCCATCTCGACTAAAAATATACAAATTAGTTGGGCATGGTAGCACGTACCTGTAATCCCAGCTACTTGGGAGGCTGAAGCAGGAGAATCGCTTGAACTCGGGAGGCGGAGGTTGCAGTAAGCCGAGATCGTGCCGCTGCACTCCAGCCTAGGCAACAGAGTGAGACTCTGTCTCAAAAAAAAAAAAAAACCCAAAAAGAAAATGTAGAGAAAAAAGAAGAGAGGTGGGGGAGATGAGGAATAAACAAAATTGCAGGGGGTGGGCTGAGGAGGCGGTGGCTATGCACACAGAGAATGGCAACTGAGGACACCTTATTCCTGAGAATGTAAAACATCACTTAGGGTGATGGCTAGAGAGTAACCAAAAAGCCTAGTTTCCCACAAGTTTAGTTCCAGCTGCCATCAACTTCTTCCAGTTAGTTCCCTTGCTCACGCTCCAAACCTCCGGCATTAAAGCCCCACTGAGGCCGGGCAAGGTGGCTCAGGCCTGTAATCCCAGCACCTTGGGAGGCCGAGGCGGGTGGATCACAAAGTCAAGAGACAGATACCATCTGGCTAACATGGTGAAACCCCGTCTCTACTAAAAATACAAAAATTAGCTAGGCGTGGTGGCACATGCTGTAATCCCAGCTACTTGGGAGGCTGAGGCAGGAGAATCACTTGAACCCAGGAGGCAGAGGTTGCAGTGAGCCGAGATTGTGCCATTGCACTCCAGCCTGGGCGGCAGAGAGAGACTCTGCCTCAAAAAAAAAAAAATTAAAAAAAAAAACAATAAAGCCCCACTGAATTGTTATATTTCATCATTGAGCCTTGTTTTTAGAAGATGTCTGGAACTTTCCTGAATATCTGTTTTCTTGTCTGTGTCCCCTAGGCCTTGAGGTTAGGACTCAGAGCTGGGATTCCACTAGGACTAATCCCGATTCTTAATCCCTCCATATGAGCAACTGACCAATCATTCAATTTCTAATGTCTAAACTTAGGTTGATTTTCCATTGCTAGTAGCAGAAATCTGCCTAGAAAATAAAGACATGTGACTTCCAGATCAGTAAGACTGGAAGTGGGGCTTCCAGGATAGGATGGCGGCTCAATGCTGTCACAGAGGACGCAGGCTCTGCCATCCTGAGGCAGAGGATGCTCTTGTTCCCCTTGGTCTTGTTGCCTCATGACCTCAAAATGGTCCCAGCCATGTCCCCACAGGTTTTACCAGCACAGCTAAGTCACCCACCCACTTGAAACCCAACTGACAGCCAAGGGAAGCAGTGGCAAGCTGGCTGCAATGACCCACCGGCAGGCGGCAGCCCTGGGCTGGCTTCTCTTGGCTCTTCGTGGAGTCCCAGCTCTGGGCTCGCCCTCTCCACCTTTATCTTCTTGCTAAAACCAAGCTCACTTTCCCTCCACAACGAGGGGATTTTCTCCACGGCATAGCTTATTTTGAGTTTGCTTCGATCGCCAAGTTTCTTCTTCAGCGTAATTTTGGCCAGTGCACGGGTCCCATCAGGCCCTACTTGACCTCAGCAGATCTTGTGGCTCACTGATTCTACTGTCTGGGTTTTTTTTTTTTTTTTTTTTTTGAGACAGACTTTTGCTCTGTTGCCCAGGCTGGAGGGCAGTGGTGCGATCTCAGCTTATCACAACCTCCGCCTCCCGAGTTCAAGAGATTCTCCTGCCTCAGCCATTTCAGCCCCCACAGATGCTGGGAGGGGAGAAGCCCCAGACACAGTGGAGCAGAAATAAACCGGAACACAAGACTCATGGACCTGAGAGCATCATCGCAGATTCTTGAGTCCCAGCGGCCTCAAGGTTTCCATGGCTCAAGAATATCCCCCAATCCCCACAGCAGAAATTCCAGTGGCTGCAGATGGAAAGCTTGAGTTTGCTCATGAATGTGGCTTTAATAGGGATTAGAAGTGTTCCTTCCCTACTGGGACTTGGAATCTTGGGAAACTTTTTGTGGCGTTGATAGGCTGAAGAAGGGGCTGTGGGGGCAGGACTATTTCTTTTCTTTTCTTTTCTTTTGAGACAGACTTTTGCTCTGTCGCCCAGGCTGGAGTGCAGTGGCGCGATCTCGGCTCACTGCAACATCCGCCAACTGGGTTCAAGTAATCTCCTGCCTCAGCCTCCTGAGTAGCTGGGACTACAGGCACATGCCATCTTGCTTGGCTAATTTATGTATTTTTAGTAGAGACAGGGTTTTGCTGTGTTGGCCAGGCTGGTCTGACCTTAGGTGACCTGCCTGCCTTGGCCTCCTGAAGTGCTGAGATTACAGGCGTGAGCCGCTTCACCTGGCCTGTAATTTCTTATCCAATTTGGCCAGGGATCATCATCAGAGGAGGGATTTGAGAGGGCATTCTTTTTTATTTCTTTTTTTTTTTGAGACTGAGTCTTGTTCTCTCACCCAGGCGGGAGTGCAATGGCACAATCTCGGCTCAATGCAACCTCTGCCTCCTGGGTTCAAGTGATTTTCCTGTCTCAGTGTCATGAGAAGCTGGAATTACAGGTGTGCATCACCATGCCAGGCTAATTTTTGTATTTTTAGTAGAGATGGGCTTTCACCATGTTGCCCAGGCTGGTCTGGAACTCCTGGGCTCAAGCGATCTGCCCACCTCGGCCTCCAAAAGTGCTGGGATTACAGGCATGAGCCACCGCGCCCGGCCGAGGGTATTCTAGAGGCTCACTGTACATGGTATTCCAGCTTTATCATTCCAGGACTGGAGCAGTGCAGCCAGCGACTGGCTGTCTCCTGTGGCCTGGAGAGAGCTGGGTAAATACATGGCCTCGGGTAAGCAGATGGAGAGGCAGCTGGCCAGGGCACTCCCTCTCCCTCACTCCTGAATGCTCAGCGACCTGCCGACCTGTTCGCCAAGTGAAAATTCAGCAGCATCTGGAAGACTTGGCTTTCTAGGAAATGCAGTTCTCACAGGCAGTCCCAACAGTAAGGACTAGTTCTTACTATCTATACAAAGATACCAAGAACGTATTTAACTTACTAGGTTTTTTTTATTTCTTTTTTCTTTTTTGAGATGGAGTCTCGCTCTGTCACCCAGGCTGGAGTGCAATGGCGCAGTCTTGGTTCACTGCAACCTCTACTTCCCAGCGTCAAGTGATTCTCCTGCCTTAGCCTCCCAAGTAGCTGGGATTGCAGATGTGCACCACCACACCTGGCTAATTTTTGTATTTTTAGTAGAGACAGGGTTTCACCATGTTGGCCAGGCTGGTCTCGAACTCCTGACCTCAGGTGATCCACCTCCCTCGGCCTACCAAAATGCTGGGATTCCCAAAGCTGCACCCAGCCAGTAGCTTTTAAAGTTAGAAGAGAGCTCCAAGGTATATAAAACTCTGGACTTGGCTGGGCGTGGTGGCTCATGTCTATAATCCCAGCACTTTGGGAGGCCGAGGTGGGCAGATCACGAGGTCAAGAGATTGAGACCATCCTGGCCAACATGGTGAAACCCCATTTCTACTAAAAATACAAAAAAAAAAAAAAAAAAAAAAAAAAAAGACAGGCATGGTGGTATGCACCTGTAGTCCCAGCTACTCAGGAGGTTGAGGCAGGAGAATCACTTGAACCCTGGAGGCAGAGGTTGCAGTGAGCCGAGATCACACCACTGCACTCTAGCCTGGGTGACAGAGTGAGGCTCCGTCTCCAAAAAAAAAAAAAAAAAAATTAGCCAGGTATGATGGCAGTGTGTGCCTGTAGTCCCAGCTACTCAACTCAGAAAGCTCAGATGGGAGGATCATTTGAGCCCAGGAGGTCAAGGCTGCAGTGAGCTATAATCATTCCAGCCTGGGCAACACAGCAAGACCCTATCTCTTAAAAAAAAAAAAAAAAGGTACCACTTTGGGGAAATTGCAGACTCTATGCCTAAACTCTACTGGTCTGATACACATGGCAAAACATTTGGTCAGGATTCTAGTAGAATATCAAAGAATTCACAGGGCAGAGGAAAGCTTTGAATAGGATGAATGAGGGAAAATTTCCATTCATCTCATAATTCATACTAGAGAGACTCCCGATGAATGGCGCCAGCGGAGGAAAATCCTCAGACGGAGGCGAGCAGTTATGGGAGATGCGAAAATCACAGGGGAGCGTGGAACCCACGTCACAACTTGCGCCCGAGAACATCACACGGGAGAGAAGCTGCGTCCTCAGTGAATGGCGTCCCAGAAAAGCACAACCCCACCAAGCGTCAGATAAGCCATTCTGAGCTCAGTCTTTGGAAGGTAATGAATTGGGGGTGGTGATCATTTGAGAAGAAATCAGCCCTTATTCATCAGCCGATGATTCCAACTGGAGAGAGGGCGGGTGCCCGTCACGGATGACGAAGCTCTGGGGGTGCTCCGATCACATATAACACAGGAGGCAGCAGAGGGGGCCTGAGGAGAGCTGTCGGGGGGGCCTCAGGGTACACATGACATAAAGCGTTCACAACAGGAAAATATGATGAAAGGGGCAAATTTAGAAAGTGATTTTGGGCCAGGCACAGTGGCTCGCAGCTGTAATCCCAGCACTTTGGGAGGCTGAGGTGGGGCGGGGAGGGGAATCATTTGGGGCCGGGATTTCAAGAGAAGCCTGGGCAACATAGCGAGACCCCATCTCTACTAAACATAAAAAAATAAATCAAGCTGGGCCTGGTGGCTCACACCTGTAATCCCAGCACTTCAGGAGGCTGAGGCAGGCAGATCACCTGAGGTCAGGAGTTCGAGACCAGCCTGGCCAACTTGGTGAAATCTTGTCTCTGCTAAAACTCTTCTCTACTAAAAATATAAAAATTAGCCAGGCGTGGTGGTGCATGCCTGTAGTCCCAGCTACTTCGGAGGCTGAGGCAGGAGAATTGCTTGAACCAGGACCTGGGAGGCGGAGGTTGCAGTGAGCCGAGATCATGCCATTGCACTCCAGCCTGGGCAACAGAGTGAGACTCTGTCTCAAAAATAATAATAATAAAGCAGGCCAGGCGTGGTGGCTAATGCTTATAATCGTAGCACTTTGGGAGGTGAAGGTGGGCAGATTGCCTGAGCTCAGGAGTTCAAGACCAGCCTGGGCAGCACAGTGAAGCTCTGTCTCAACTAAAATAGAAAAAATTAGCTAGGCATGGAGCCCTGCACCTGTAATCCCAGCTACTTGAGAGGCTGAGACAGGAGAATTGCTTGAACCCGGGAGACGGAGGTTGCAGTGAGCTGAGATCGCACCATTGCACTCCAGCCTGGACAGCAAAGCAAGACTCTGTCTCAGAAAGAAAAAAAAAAAAGCAGCATGCAGGAAGGTGCGCTGGTGGCAGAATTGAGTGATGGCAATTACAGCTGACATAAGCCCACTGTTGTCTCAAAAGAGAGTGTGTGGGGTGGCAGGGGCAGGGAAGGAGGCCGGAAGCTGGACCAGGGCATCCGAGCCCAGCAGATCTTATGGATCCTGGGCAATGATGGGAAATTGGTGAGGGGTGTGAGGCTGGGGGCGATGACCTGTGAAGCCGGAGACTGCAACACAAGGGCAGAGCTGGCCAAAGATTTGCCAAATTCGGGCAGAACGGTGCAAGAGTGAGCATGTGAGTTCTGTCTGCTTTTCCTCCTGAACAGGGTTTCCAACAAGCGCACTGAGCAGTGAGCAACAAAGCTAGGAGTGACTAAGGGTGACGCGGGTGGGAGCTGCCAGCGCCAGGTGCCAGTGCAGTGGTTTCCAGCTTTGGAGCTGACTTTCCTGAGCACACGTCCCCCTCTTGTGGCCGAGAGCAGTATTGCCGCTGAAGAGACCTAGGGGGACCTCCAGGCTCTCATCCTGAAAACACCAATATACAGGCCAGGGGCTGCACCTGCTGTGTGGACCCCAGATTTCCCACTTTTCTCTCTCTCTCTCTCTCTCTCTCTCTCTCTCTCTCTCTCTCTCTCTCTCTCTCTCTCTCTTTCTCTCTCTCTCTCGCTCTCTCTCTCTCTCTCTCCCTTTTTTCTTTTTTTGAGACGGAGTCTCACTCTATCGCCCAGACTGGCAGTGCAATGGCGCAATCTCGGCTCACCCAACCTCTGCCTCCCAGGTTCAAGTGATTTTCCTGCCTCGGCCTCCCAGGTAGCTGGGATTACAGGCATGAGACACCAAGCCTGGCTAATTTTTGTATTTTTGGTAGAGACGAGGTTTCACCATGTTGGTCAGGCTGGTCTCGAACTCCTGACCTCGTGATCCACCCGCCTCGGCCTCCAGAAGTGCTGGGATTACAGACGTGAGCCACAGTGCCCAGCCCTTCCCACTTCTTTTTAAAAAAAAATCTGATTAAGGTCAGGTGCTGTGGCTCACGCCTGTAATCAGGGGTTTGATTACTCCTGAGGTCAGGAGTTTGAGACCAGATTGGCCAATATGGTGAAACCTTGTCTCTACCAAAAATACAAAAATTAGCCAGGTGTGGTGGCAAGTGCCTGTAATCTCAGCTACTTGGGAGGCTGAGACAGGAGAATCGCTTGAACCTGAGAGGTGGAGGTTGCAGTGAGCCAAGATTGCACCACTGCACTCCAGCCTGAGCAACAGGGTGAGACTCCGTCTCAAAAAAAAAAAAATCTGATTAAGGCTGGGCGCAGTGGGTCATGCCTGTAATCCCAGCACTTTGGAAGGCTGAGGTGGGCGGATCATTTGATGTCAGGAGTTCAAGATCAGCCTGGCCAATATGGTGAAACCCCGTCTCTACTAAAAATACAAAAATAAGCCGATTGTGATGGTGGGTGCCTGTAATTCCAGCTACTCAGGAGGCTGAGGCAGGAGAATCGCTTGAACCCGGGAGACGGAGGTTGCAGTGAGCTGAGATCATGCCACCGCACTCCAGCCTGAGCAACAAGAGTGAAAATCCGCCTCAAAAAAAAAAAAAAAAAAAAATTAAAGAGACCGGGTTTGGTGGCTCATGCTTGTAGTCTCAGCACTTTGGGAGGCCAAGTGGGAAGATGACATGAGACCAGCATAGACAACATAGCCAGATCCGTGTCTCAAAAGAAAGAAAGGAAAGGAAGGGGGGGGAGGGGAGGGGAGGAGGAAGAGAGGAAGGAAGGAAGGAAGGAAGGAAGGAAGGAAGGAAGGAAGGAAGGAAAAAAGAAAAGAAAAAAAAGAGCAGAAGTGACAGACAAGTGGCTCAAGAGGGAACTAAGGTGGAGGCAGGTCCTAGTGATGAGCTGCTGCCTGGCCAGCTTCCACATTCTTCCAAACGCGGTGGTGGCAACACCAAGCCAGGCTTCCGGAGGGATGCCCTCCCTGCTGCACCTCTCCGGACACATCCTTCGTGTCTCTTCAGCTCACACAGATGTGGCCTCTCTTGCCCATGACCTTGGCAGTCCTTACCCCTCGGCCTTTTTCTCACATGCTCCCTTTCCCTCCAAAGTCAAAGTCCTCTGACCCAGTCATACAGGTGGGACTGACCTCTGGTTCTGGGTGATCTAGAGGTCTATTTTTTTTTTTTTTTGAGACAGTCTTTCTTCTTCTTTTTTTTTTTTTAATTTTTTTTTTTTTTTTAAGACAGGGTTTCACCATGTTGGTCAGGCTGGTCTTGAACTCCCGACCTCAGGTGATTCACCCGCCTTGGCCTCCAAAGTGCTTGGATTACAGGCACGAGCCACCATGCCTGGCCCGAGACAGTCCTGCTCTGTTGCCCAAGCTAGAGCAACCTCTGCCTCCCAGGTTCAAGTGATTCTCCTGCCTCAACCTCCCAAGTAGCTGGGAGTACAGGCATGGGCCACCACACCCGGGCTTGTTTTGGTATTTTTAGTCAAGATGGAGTTTTGCCATGTTGGCCATGCTGGTCTCAAACTCTTGACCTCAGGTGATCCTCCTGCCTTGGCCTCCCAAAGTGCTGGGATTACAGCACTTACTTCTGTCTTATCTCCATCAGTTTAGCATAAGGATTGACACACAGTATGAATTTGAGGAAGTTTGATGAACGTGTGAGTTAATAAAGGAATATGTTAATAAAATCTGAATCTGGCCTGATCCTTGGTCAGCACTACCCATTTATGGCTAATGTGTTTTAGGGGCAGCTTTGAGAATGTGATTCTACAATAAAGAAAAATATTACACCCAGCAAAATGCAGGTGTAATGTGTTTTGATCCTTTCAAAAGCTAAAAATTTCAGTTGGACCCTTCCAAATATGACTGGAATGAAGTTATATTTACTAGATTGTAACATTTCATTGATAAAATCATAAAAGCAATTCTCAATGGTCAAATAAAACTCCTTCAATAATGCTCATAAGCAGGAATACCAACAGATGAGTGCAATATATTGATGCTTTTATGCCGGGCGCAGTGGCTCACACCTGTAATCCCAGCACTTGGGGAAGCTAAGGTGGGCAGATAATGAGGTCAGGAGTTCGAGACCAGCCTGACCAACATGGTGAAACCCCATCTCTACTAAAAATACAAAATTAGCCAGGTGTGGTGGCACATGCCTATAATACTTGGGAGGCTGAGGCAGGAGAATTGCTTGAACCCAGGAGGCAGAGGTTGCAGAGAGCTGAGATTGTGCCACTGCACTCTAGCCTGGGTGACAGAGTAAGACTGTCTCAAAAAAAAAAAAAAAAAATATATATATATATGTATGCTTTTAAAACACCATTCCTCACAAAAGTGAACCAGGGCCATTGTTTTCACTGCAGATATCTGATGTTATTTGAACAGAGTGTTAATAGCAATATTGCTGTCACTGCACTCAGGCATCTTCCCCCCACCTTAATTTACGTGCCAAACAGATCCATAATTTTTTTCTCCAAAGCTGGAGCAAGAATCAATTAAAGTACATAATAATGTGTTAACTAGCTAATACAGCAGTTAACATTAAGGGGCATTTCAAGCCTCTGAGTTTTTAGCAGTAGAGCTTTTCTTTCATTTGCTCTGTAAGATCTATAATTGAAAGAATACCATGAGAGATGCCTTTCATCAGCTGCACGAGTTACATTTCCTGCTTTGATAACTGTACAAGGAAAATCTAAGGCACTTCAAGCTCCCCAATTACGTTTGATTAGCTAGTCAAAATAATATAACAGCTTTTCATCACCCAAAGGAAAACTTCTGAAGAATTCTGTTGCCAACACTTCTGCACCAACACTAATCTATATCATTATTTTATAAGGGGAAATGTAATATTTAGTAAGTTTTTTTAAAATTAGGGGACAAGTAAAGCCTCTTATTCATCACAACTTTAGATCAAAAAGGCATACAACTGTGTTGATAAGATGTGTGTGGTAAAGAAGCAGAGACCACAGGATACAGTGGTCAAAATGTAGCATCAGGCCTTAGAATGAGCCAACATTTCAGAGAATATGTCTGAAAACAGGATATGCACTCAAAACACTGTGACACACACACACACACACACACACACACACACACGCTCTCTCTCTCTCTCTCTCTCTCTCTCTCTCTGCCAGGGAGAATTATTTGGGACCCCAAACTTGTGCATGCAGGTAATTATTTTCTAGCAAATTTGAATATGTGTGTGCCTATACAGAAATAAGGAACACTAACTAAGAAGTCAATTAAAACCTTATTCTGGACAGGCGAGATGGCTCACGCCTGTAATCCTAGCACTTTGGGAGGCTGAGGCAGGAGGACCACGAGGTCAGGAGTTTAAGACCAGACTGGTCAACATGGTGAAACCCTGTCTCTACTTAAAAATACAAAAATTAGCTGGGCATGGTGGCTTGTGCCTGTGATTCCAGCTACTTGGGAGGCTGAGGTAGGAGAATTGCTTGAATGGGGACCTGGGAGGTAGAGGTTGCAGTGAGCTGAGATCGTGCCACTTGCACTCCAGCCTGGGCTACAGACCGTGACTCTATCTCAAAAAAAAACAGAAAAAAAAAAAAGAAAAAAAAACATTATTCTGAGAATTTTCAGGTTATTGACAACATCTACAAAATGTTGCTTCAAAGTAGAGCAAAGATGTTTACATATTGCCTTTATCATTGAGAAATCTGTATCTATCCTTTAAGTCCTGAGCACATTAATTCAACATGTAACCAGTGTCTACCGTGGTTCATTCCCATAAAAATGTTTTTAATTTAAACGATTATACTGCTCTCTCAGGTAAAACATGCTAAAAACAGGGCATTTAGACATGTGATAGTCAATTCATAAGAGGTAGTTCTGTTGTAGACTTTAATAATGAACACTACTAAACCATTGATGACAGGCCAGTTACAACCACACTCCCAAAATGAAAGACAGAGACCAGGACCTTAAGATCTCAGGTTGCATTCCACCTTTGCTGGGCTCTTATTGCACAATAAGGACAGACTATTGGCCAATTACTCCATGTGTTGTGTAAAGAAAAGGTATTCTTAGAGAATTAGAAGTTGGATCAAGTTTGATTGTAAAGTTAATCCTGGGCCAGCGCGGTGGCTCACGCCTGTAATCCCAGCACTTTGGGAGGCTAAGGTGGATGAATCACCTGAGGTTGGGTGTTCGAGACCAGCCTGACCAGCATGGAGAAACCTCGTCTCTACTAAAAACACAAAATTAGCCGGGTGTGGTGGCTGGCGCATGCCTGTAATCCCAGCTACTCAGAAGGCTGAAGCAGAATTGCTTGAACTCGGGAGGCGGAGGTTGCAGTGAGCTGAGATCGCACCACTGCACTCCAACCTGGGCGACAACAGAGAAACTCCACCTCAAAAAAAAAAAAGTTAATCTCGAATGTGCAATGTGAGTGACATTTCCAAACATTCAAAATAATGTGGTTTTCTGTTAGTTTTCTGAGAGAGAAATAATCAACAGCATTTCTTAATTTTTCTTGTCAAAGCTTTTGGCTGTTCCTTCCCAGGACACAATACGTGAAGAATTCATAGACCTGGCCCTGGTCGGTCAAAAACACAGCATGTGAAAATTATTTCCAAGGAGGAAGTTAAAGGTGAGGAAGACACTAATGACCATTTGTGGAACTGTGTAGAGACATGGCTAAAAGACTGAAGTAAAACAGCCTTGTCATGGCCAGAAATCCTTACACCTATTTGAAAAGCAGGGAATTTTCAAGTTGCTTTTGCACTGACTTGGTGGGATCCACGCATACTCACCTTGCTAAGTATTCTCTTACCCATACCCATCCAAGCTGACCAGCTATTCCCTCTGCACCCACCCTTGGAAAATGCCACCGTATAGAAGTCACCTGGCACAGTGGAAGGACAGGCAGAAATCTTATCGTAAACTGCGCTTATTTCTGGGGTCTGTGTAACTGTTTCTCTTACCTGCTCCACCCATCCTCAGACTTGCAGGCAATGAGCTGCCTTCCTTGCTCAACCACATTTCACCTGAAGGGTAAATGCAGATGCAGCTGAGGACAAGGTAATGCCTAAGGGTGCTTCCTGAGGCATAAAAGGGGAAGGAAACAAGTAAATGACATAAGAAAAGAAAAAGTGAATTGGGACAGAAGAAAAGGAGACAAGGAGGAGAGAGGAGAAGATAAAGAAAATGACGTACAAGGTTAGTGTCCCCCCGGACCCCATGGAGCCAGCCAGGGCATCCATGCCACTGGCTGCCTGATTTTAGCCTGCGATACGGAGAGGGCACAGGTGCAGAGGGGAGTTAGGCTTTAAGTATCAGATATTCAAGAAATGCCTCGCTGCTGGGTTAAGTGGCATGGTTTATGTCATTTTTGTTGTTCTTCCCTGCGGGTGGTTTTCCGGGGTTAGATCTTAATGTCTTTAATGTGAAAAATACTGTAAATGCCCAATTTCCATGCAGCCATTCTGCAAATGGATGTTGAACTCGCAAAGATATTTGTATGATCTACCTCCCAAGCTGTAGAAGAACAAGTCAGAGCAAAATCATTCTTTATTTATCCGGAAAAATAAAAAAGATCTATTTTACCTTACAGGTTCAGAGGGCAAAGTCCTTCAAAAGTGCGTTAAGAGATGTCAGACACAAGTCATGTTTTCTGTGTGTAGTTTTTAACCCATTCTGTGACTTGGTATGACAGTGTGCAGACAGGGAACGGGGGTCAGGCTCAGTGGGCTCTACCTCCCCAACACTGAGGAACGAACACTCGCAGCCTTTCCATAAGATCTGTGAGCAATCTGTGTGCCCTGCTGAGGAAGCGTAAGTATTGGAATAAGGAGGGACCCTGATTATTCTCAGCAAACAAGCATGTGACTACCTCTAGGCAGACAAGCTGACAAAATCGCATCTACCAATTATTCAGTAGGGACCGTGCTGAGCACTGGGAGGTTAGAGGAGGTAAGGTACACCTACGCAGGTATTCACAAGCTGGAGAGGCCCACCGTGCTGCTGCATACCTGACTGCCTCATTCCATGCTCCTCCAATTATATAGAGCCTGGTTTTGCAAAATGAAGCTTAAGTCTCCGCAAACAACAGCAAGACCCTGTCCCTGTTCTGATGGGACTGTATTGAGTTATTTTGTATTCCGTTTCCTACGATGGCCTCCTCTAATAAAAAAAAATAACAAATGTGCATATCTTTGGGTAAACTTATGAAAAACCACTCTCTTCAGTAAAAAATAATACAAGTCCTTTAAAACCTGTTGGAAAATGGTACATTACGACTAATGGATGTATCTTCTACAGAAAACATGTTATATGAGAGCAACGTTCTTTTACTCCTACTCTCTGACCAAATGACCATACACTGTGCTCACATCACAGGACTGTCCTAACACACGTCCTTTAAGACTTGTTGGAAAATGGTACAGAGGTGAGCGTATTGATAACAGTAATTATCAATTATAAAGTGCTTTATATATCCTGCTCTTTCAGGTAAAACATGCTACAAACAGGGCATTTAGACATGTGATAGTCAATTCATAGGAAGTGGTTCTGCTGTAGACTTTAAAAACCAACACTACTGAACATTGATGATAGGCCAGTTACATCCGTGCTCTCAAAATGAAAGACAGAGACCAGGACCAGAAAAATGTATATGGAAGTTCTTTGTAAAATAGTAAAGTACTTTATTAAAAAGTACAATTACAGCCAGGCATGGTGGCTCATGCCTGTAATCCCAGCACTTTGGGAGGCCAAGGCAGGCAGATCACCCTGAGGTCAGGGGTTCGAGACCAGCCTGGCCAACATGGTAAAACCCCATCACTACTAAAAATACAAAAATTAGCTGGGCGTGATGGTGCGCACCTATAATCCTAGCTACTTGGGAGGCTGAGGCAGGTGAATTGCTTGAACCCAGGAGGCGGAGGTTGCCGTGAGCCAAGATCGTGCCACTGTGCTTCAGCCTGGGAAACAGAGTGAGACTCTGTCTCAAAAAAAAAAAAAAAAGGTACAATTATAAAGTACTTTACTATTTACAAAGAACTTTCACATACATTTTTTTGTTTTAATAACAGCACATCCAGCCAGGTGTGGCGGCTCCACACTTGTAATCCCAGCACTTTGGGAGGCCAAGACGGGTGAATCACTTGAGCCCAAAAGTTACTTGAGCTTAAAAACTCAAGACCAGCGTGGGCAACATGGTGAAACCATGTCTCTACAGAAAGCTACAAAAATTAGCCAGGTGTGGTGACACACATCTGTAGTTCCAGCAACTTGGAAGGCTGAGGTGGGAGGACTACTTGAGCCCAGGAGGCAGAGGTTGCAGCAAACTGAAATTGAGTGCCACTGGACTCCAGCCTGGCCAACAGAGCCAGACCCTGTCTCAAATAATAATAATAATAATATTATCATACTAGCTATGTGACTTGAGTCAAGTCAGTAAACGTCCCGGGGTCTTATCATCTGTACAATGGTAATACTAATGCATGTTGCACAAGTATCAGTTAACAATAAATGAGAGCCAAGTGCAGTGGCTCATGCCTGTAATCCCAGGACTTTGGGAGGCTGAGGTGAGTGAATCATTTGAAGTCAGGAGTTCAAGACCAGCCTGGCCAACATAGTGAAACCCCATCTCTACTAAAAATAAAAAATTAGCCGGGTGTAATGGCAGGTACCTATAATCTCAGCTACTCAGGAGGCTGAGGCAGTAGAATTGCTTGGTCCCACAAGGCAGAGGTTATGGTGAGCTGAGATCATGCCACTGCATTCTGGCCTGGGCAACAAAGGAAGACTCCATCTCAAAAAGAAAAAAAAGGCCAGGCATGATGGCTCATGCCTGTAATCCCAGCACTTTGGGAGTCCGGGGCGGGCGGATCACGAGGTCAGGAATTTGAGACCATCCTGGTCAACATGGTGAAACCCTGTCTCTACTAAAAATACAAAAATTAGCCGGGCATGGTGGCGCATGCCTGTAATCCCAGCTACTAAGGCTGAGGCAGGAGAATCAGTTGAACCTGGGAGGCAGAGGTTGCAGTGAGCCAAGATTGCGCCACTGCACTCCAGCCTGGGTGACAGAGCATGACTCCATCTCAAAAAAAAAAAAAAATTAAATGAGATAACACATGTAAAACACTTTTTTTTTTTTTTTTTGGTAGAGACAGAGTCTCAGTGTGTTTCCCAGTGAACTGTCCTCAAGCATCCTTCTGCCTCAGACTCTCAAAGTGCTGGGATTACAGGCATGAGTCACTGTACCTAGCTGTAACACACTTACTAATTGCCTGAGTCATAGCTCAATAAATGGTAGCCATTATTATTATCTATATTATTCAAATTCTATAGTAAAGGGAAAACTGCAAGTGTTTTCTGCTGACCTTGAATCTTCTGTAAGCCCTCACCTGTTTATGTAACATGGGCCTTGGGGTAGATTCCCTCCGGAGGTTTTTATTCCCCTAATGTTTTGTTTCTTTCTCCTGTCTCTCTCATTCCACTCATCTCCCCACCCCACAAACTGATTCCATTGCCTTGGTTAATTTTACTGGTACTAACAAATTATTCAATGAAAAGGAGTGGTTAGTTAAAAATTGAGTTGACTTGGGAGCCTGAGGTGAGAGGAACACTTGAACCTAGGAGTTCGAGGTTGCAGTGAACCACGATATGCACTGCGCTCCAGCCTGAGCAAGATCTAGTCTCTTAAGAAAACAATCCTCGCCGGGCGCGGTGGCTCACGCCTGTAATCCCAGCACTTTGGGAGGCCAAAGCGGGCAGATCACGAGGCCAAGAGATCGAGACCATCCTGGCCAACATGGTGAAACCTTGTCTCTACTAAAAATACAAAAATTAGCTGGGCCTGGTGCCGTGCACCTACAGTCCCAGCTACTCAGGAGGCTGAGGCAGGAGAATTGCTTGAACCCAGGAGGCAGAGGTTGCAGTGAACCGAGATTGTGCCACTGCACTCCAGCCTGGCACCTGGCGACAAACAAAACAATCCAGGCTGGGCAATATGGCGAAACCCGGTCTCTACAAACAAATATGAACATTAGCCGGGTACGATGTGTTGTGTGCCTATAGTCTCACCTACTTGGAGACTGAAAGGTGAAATGATCGCTTGAGCCTGGGGGAAGAAGCTGCAGTGAGCCAAGATCCTGCCACTGCACTCCAACCTGGGTGACAGAGTGAGACCCTGTCTAAAAAAAAAAAAAAGATTTAGCAGACTTTTACAAATCAATTAACTTGACATCTCTATGGGTCATTATGACTGATGGACGTACCCTCTCCAGAGAACATGTTATATGAGAGCGATGGTCTTTCACTCTCACTCTCTGACCAAATGACCACACACTATGCTTACATCACAGGACTGTCCTTCAGATCAAACCAGAAAATGGCCTGAAAGCACCTAGCCCGAGAGCAGGTGCTTACTGGGTACCCAAGAAAAGTTACTTCTCTTCCCCTTTACCAAATCACCTTGAGCAGAGCAAGGAAAATGCTCACATCTGTACCATTTTCCAACAAGTCTTAAAGGACTTGTATTACTTTTTACTGAAGAGAGAGTGGTTTTTCATAAATTGACCCAAAGACGTGTAAATTCATTATTTTTGCGAGTGTGTAATTAGAGGGGGCCATCGTAGGAAACTGAATACAAAATAATTCAGTCCATGCTCATCAGAACAGGAACAAGGGCTTACTGTTGGCTGCAGAAGCTTAAGCCTCGTTATGCAAAACCAGGCTACATCTAACCGGAGGGGCACAGGATGACGCAGTCAGGTATGCAGTAGCAGTGTGGGCCTGCTCTCACGGTTCAGATGCAGACACCTGGCGATGGCTAAGCTCGTCAAACATGGATTTCTTGGGTGTGCGTCGCTATTCTCACGTTCCTCCGTGGTTCCAGTAGATACCATAAAGGTCAATATGACCAGGAAGCTCATCAGGCATGTAAACCAGCAGATGCAGTGTGAAGCTATGATCACAACTACTCTCTTACCAAATATCCCAGTGCCCCATGGAGGATATGTTTGCATGGAAACTATTAGTGCTCAACTACGCTGAAACCAAGCTTCAGGGAGTTTAAAATGAGTCTACAGTTTGTAAACGTATACTCAATGAGTCAAGCAAATTTACTTCTTTTTAAAAGTAACAACAACAACAACAACAACAAACTCTAAGGACAAAAACAGATCAGAATTGGCAGAGACCAGGGTGGTGAGAGGAGTTTATGACAAAGGGACCCGGGAGAATTTTAAAGTGAACGATAGCTGTTCTATTATTTGTACCCTAAAAAGAGTAAATTTTAGGGAGTGTGAATTATACCTTAATAGAAGCAGCTAGTGCATGGGAGTTTTGAGGTGACTGATGTACTTTCAAGATATCCCTGTGAAGAACAATACACATCTCTACACTAAGTGAGCATGTTCCACCGCCCACCGTGAACTGGCCCTAGCACAAACAGGCATTGACTGAGAAGGGCCGATTCTTTTAGTGAGTTGTGAGCAAGAAGAAAGCTCAGATGAAAACAAGAAGAAAGATAATGGCTTTCGGCGTCTACAACAGACACACATGCAATATACCTATATAAGCAAGACAGGCGGGAAGAACATAAATTCTCACCCCACACTATCAGCCACACCCAAGCCTTCTGTTTCAGGTCTGCTTGGAAAAAGATATAGAAGCTGACGCTTAACACCTGAAGAGAGCTTAGAGACCATGAATCAAACCTGCTGATTCCAACATTCTCTCCAAATTCACAAAGACGTAACACTTTCGCATTCACCTTCAGTGGAAGAAAAACCAGCTTTATCATTTCCTTGTAAACCTATGCAGGTTACATTTATTTCATTCTGGCATCTTTTTGGTGAGTAGAACTGGTAATAGATGGCTTAATGTGCCCTGAGATCAGATTCTGACTGGAAAATTTTCACTGAAAAGTTCGATTGGAAAACAAACTTTAATGTTTATTTTCTTTCTGTCATCCTTGTGCTTCCCAGATTAGCCACTTTGCATTCAGAGAGGTGAAAACAAAGGTGAGTAAAGTTGCTATAGCTGTGTGACATCATATGGCACTGAGAGGTGCTGGGGTGAGACCCATGATTCCCGACCCCAACTCCCAGGAGAAGGCAAAGGAGAGCCACATGGCAAGTCAATGTGGTAGACATTGAGCAGGATCCTCTCTCTGTTTCTCTTTCTCTCCCATAGAAAAGTAGAGCAGCCAGGCATGGTGGCTTACGCCTATAATTCCAGCACTTTGGGAGGCCAAGGTGGGAGGATTGCTTGAACCAGGAGTTCAAGACCAGTCTGGGCAACAGGCCCCATCTCCACAAAAAAATAAAAAATTAGCCAGCGTGGTTGCACGTGCCTGTGATCCCAGCTACTCAGGAGGCTAAAGTGGGAAGATGGCTTGAGGCCACAAGGTCAAGGTTGCAGTGAGCTATGATCTTGCCACTGCACTCTAGCCTGGGCAACAGAGAGAGACTTCATCTCAAAAAATAAGTAAATAAATAAATAAATAATTTTTTTAAAGAAAAAAAAAAAGTAGGGCTAAGTAAATTTAGTAAAGAATATAGCTTAAAATTGGGGAGGATTCAATAAAGTCTAAGATTACAGGCCTGTATTGGAAAAGGTAACAGTGATGTCGGAAAAAGGATCTAGAATGTTAAAAACAGATAAATAACTGCTCAGATAGCTTCCATCATAGGCTAGAGAAAAAAGAAGGTTTGCTCCTCCCCTTGTGCCCTCCCTTTAGATAAAGCTACACTTAAAAACCAACTTCAGCATGACTAAATTCCTTTGGCACAAACTCCCTGAGTCTCTGAGACCTATTTTCCACAGAAATGCTAGTTGGGAGTTTCAGATAGGATTAATTTAGATTTTTTTTAATACGTACATGTATCAGAATCATTCATCGAGGGGAAGTTCTTATATATCCATTCCCAGAATTCTCTTAAGACATCTGGTCTCATTAGAAGATCAAATAGATCCTCCAGATTCATTAGTTGTTCAACGAAGTGGGAATTATTTTCTCACTGCTCTTGTGTTTGTGAGATATTCAAGACACAGGTGAAAAAAAAATCACTGAAAAAAAAGCCAATCTTCTTGACTCACAAGGACAGCTCTTTCAGCAGAATGCAAAAGTCTTGAATTAGCTCTTAATTTCGAAAAACACAAGGAAATAGTCAAGAGCATAGGTCACTTAACAGATTTGGTTTAAAGATCAGAAAATTTTATAATTAGTGCCTCACCTATCACCCTATTACACTCTTGTGCTCCCTTTTTTTTAATGCACAGTTTCATGAATCTGTGTGTTATCTTTGTGCAGGGGCCGTGCTAATCTCTGCATCTTTCCAATTTTATTGTATGTGTCGCCAAAGTGAGCACCCTGTATTCTCTTTCTGATATCTCAACAAGCACACAGAAAAAGAAACCCATACTGACCATGCCCAGCCTCTAGTAGAGCACAGGATATAATCGCCACTTTAGCCACTTTCACTGCAGATCACAACCCATATGCCCTCTGAACCAGATTCTCCCGGAGAGTAAACTATCCACAGAAGGTAAGGCACTGGAGAATGCTTCAGAAACTCTTTCGAGGCCCAGAAGTGCTGAATCCACTGTACTGAACGATACCCCAGTGGCCTGAAAGAATTACTGCAGCTTTTTTAAGTGACTCATTCACTCCCAGGGGGTCATCTGGACTCAGGGAAAATCTGTCTCACTGATTATTAGTGATTTGGTAATTGGATGGTAGTGATGGACTTCTGATAACCTAGAGATTTGCTTTAGCTTCACTGGCAAAGGACTGTGTTTTCTGAAGTCAAAGGTTACACTGTCTCGTGTGTGTGTGTGTGTGTGTGTGTGTGTGTGTGTGTGTGAGCGCACATGCTGGGGGGGACGTCAGGGATGTGCACAAGAGGACTGCTTCTTTGAACCTGAATCTCCCAGTCCCTGTTCTGCCATTCAGCACCTGTATAATATTGGGCAGATTACATTCCCTTATGCCTCAGTTTCTTCATATGTAAAAAGAGGTGGAGTCAAATGATCTCTATCATCTCTTCTAGCTCTGAAAAACCTTGTTATTTCTAGGCAATGAGTATCTTTTGATGCATCTGCTGTTGCAAAAGCTACAAGTTTCAGAGTATTAATTTCATCTTTCTCAAGCCATTATTTTGGATAAGACCAGAATTGTCCTTTACAGGTGTGCTAAAAAACAAAGCAGCTCACTTATATGTGTCTTCCAGCCCTTTCCCCTTTCATCTTCCAGCTCGGAACTTCCATGGTTTCTATGAGAATTGGGGAGTTGTGATTTCTTCTTTTCCATTCCAGTATTTTGAATGAAAACCAGAATACCTTTTTTTGCACCTTGTAGATGTATAGAAAAACAAAACAACCCACCAAATTTCCTGGCCCTTCTGTTCCCTTAACTAGTAAACAAATAAAATCTGTATTCTCTTTTTTTTTTTCTACATGATAGAGAAGGTAACTTGCCTGAGAGGGTGAGCAAGAGGTCATTTCAAAATTGCCTAATTAGGAGCAAATATGTGACTTTTCGTCTCTGGGTTTTAGAGGTATGAAAAATCTGTCCAATAATTATATCACTTGATAGGTAATTTGCTGTGAAGTTACCAAGAAAAGAACAGTTATTTAATGAATGAACTAGGCACAATGGCTCCTCTCTGTAATTCCAGCACTGTGGGAGGTCAAGGCAGGAGGACTGCTTGAGCCCAGGAGTTTGAAACTAGCCTGGGCAACATAGTGAGACCCCTGCCTCTACAAAAATAATTAAAATCAAATTGAATAAAGAAGAGCATTTATCTTCCCAAATGATATTTTAAAATTACAACCTTTACAGAAAGATAGGGTGGGGACTCAGGCTGTAGGTTTCAAGGATGCCAGGAGGAAGAGATCTTTCTTCAGAGTTATTGTCCTTAGTGGTAGCAGGCAGGCAATGCCAATGGATGGCCGACAAAACCTCCTCTAGAGCAGCAATGTTTCCTGAATTGCAGGTCATGCCTCATTAATGGGCCCTGAGATCAATTTAGTGAGTCATGAACAGAATTTATTTAAAAAACATAAAATAAATTAGATTAAAGAAGAATAGATAGAAATATCAGAGTGCATGGCTTGTAAATTATGTACTCTCTGGTGAAACTTCAGTTTCGTTGTGTGTATGTATCTGTGTGTTTGTGCATCTGTGTGTGCATGCGCCTGTGTGATGTGTTTGATACACTATGTCTCACTGTAAAATACATTTCCTACTACAGGTCATGGTTAAAAAATCTGAAAGCCACAGCCCTAGAGATGTCTCAAAGCCGGCTTCAAATGATTCGGTTTGCTTTCTGACAAAGTAAATTTATTAACGAAAGGAAAAGGAATTTTTCCGAATGTAAATAGTCACCTCACAGTCTCTACTGAAACTATCTTTAAGTTTTTCTGAATCCTACTCTTTGTTCACTAAAAAATACTTGAATCGCTCCTGTTCAATGTAAGCCCAAGGCAAACTGTGAAGTGGATCAAAATTATCTTTCTCTTCTGGGAACATCTTCCACCCCTTGTAAATGACTCGTGTTTGTCCTTTTTTCCCTTTTCCTTTTTCTTATTCTCATGAAAGACCGATAAATGCATTAAGCAACAGCATAAATGACTGACAATGCTTTACTATGCCCCATTCTTAAAGATATTTATATTTTAGCCAAATATTTAACCTCCTGCTAATATAAAGAAGCTCACCGTAAAATTTATCTGCAGAGGAAGGAAAAGAGAGGAACAATGGAAAAAGCAAATTTTCCCAGCACTTCTTCTTTTTTTTTTTTTTTTATAAAGACGGGGTTTCACCACGTTGGTCAGGCTGGTCTTGAACTCCTGACCTCAGGTGATCCGCCCGCCTTGGCCTCCAAAGTGCGTGGATTACAGGCGTGAGCCACCATGCCCGGCCCCAAGCACTTCTTAATGCCTTACCTGCCACTAGCTGTATTCACTTCATGATGTTTCCTTGTTTACATGAAAATAATATGCATCATTTCTTTCCTTGTTGATTTATGAAATGTATTTTTATTCTCTGCAACTGTCTTTATTTTTTAAAATAATTACTTATGAAACTGTCTTATAAATTCTGAGAGGAAACATGTTGTTTTATTCAACTTTATCTTACAACCAACTTACCGCTTGGCCAATTTTAGGTCCTTAATTAGTATGGACTAATAACTGTTAATTATAATACAATCATACTACCCTATACCACATGTAATATTTTTTTTGCCAGTGTTAAACTAAGAGACTACAATTGCATGTTTTTGATCCTGAACATAAGGATTACGTAGATTCTGCACATTTTTCATAAAACAACAATGATAATAGCAATTTAAAACAGCACCACTTTATTGAGTATGTAGTATATGCCAGACTCCCAGTATTGGGTGCTTAATCTGCATATTCTCATTTTCCTTTGAAAATCTCCTCAATATAAGTACTGTTACATCTGTGCCCTCAATACTCCTCCACAGACACCACATATGCAATTTACAGATGAGAAAATCAAGGCTCAGAGAGTCTAACAACCTGCCTATGAAGACATAACTATTAAGTGTTGAAGACTGGGTTCAGATCAAGTCCATTTGATTGTAAAAAGTCTGTGTTTTCTTCCTTTTTACATTACCTAGCCTTTTAATTGCATCTAAAATTATGATTTTAACTTTTATTTTCAAATACTTGTTCCTTTAAGGACACAGTTTTGAATGTAAGAATATCAGGAAAGTGTTTGCATGACTGTTTTTATGAAAAATGTCTGATTACCATAGAGTGGTTACAGACACTAACACATACTCGGAAAATATTTGGCCTAATCGTGCTAACGCAGCGCATTCTGCTTGCCCTTTGCAGCCTGAGATATCCTTCAGCCACCTTTAAGTATAGCAATAAAGGACATGGGAATAAAGAGCTGGCTGTGCCCACAGTCTTAACAGCTTGCTGGTGGAATTTTATCAACTTATTTAGGTCTGTTCAGGTAACTTTTTGCTTCCATGTACAAAGAACGGTGCTTAATGTAGACTGCTATGAAAGCATTATTTTCCATTTGCACCTAGACCATCTACTAAGACCATTTTTAACAGTTACTCTTGAAATTAAAAGTCGGCTTTGCATTTTCTTTCTCTCCGAAATTTTACAATCTCCTGTCCTGGGTAATCACAAGCCACAGGTATTCAGCAGCCACATCTCTCCCCATGACAGCAAAAGGGAGAAATTGATTTTGTGACAAAATATACCTGGAAATCAAATCCAAGACTCACTTTTAAAATGGTAACGAAACCACTGACTACCAAATGTGTTTTGGTAGTCACTCCTAGATTCCAAACTTCTAAATAACTTCCCACATTAATTCAAACTTAATTTTCAGGAAATATAATAATTATGAATTTAAACACAGATCCCTAGACAAGCAAGTACTATGTTTACAATGTACCAATCCATGAAAATCAATAAGACATAGATTATGAGAACTACAACCCAAGCCAAGTAAACTAGCACTCACCATTTGCCCATTCCCCATCCAATGACAGTAAACATCCTATTGGAATCTGCTCCAAAAACAAAGGCTTTACCAACCTAATGTCAAGGTAAACAGTAGTAAATACCTACTTGATACTACTAACCGGTGGTATCAATTTCATTCTTTAGAGTCTAAACACAACTCAATGTTGGCATTTTTTCCTTTGAAAGAAACCTTCAAGATGACACCATTATAATATCGCTCTTTACTTGGTAATTTTCAAGAAAAATAGTTTACTAGGTGCTATTTCACATTGACTGGAAATTTGTTAAGCCACAAACCATCTGAATTAAAAGGAATACAGATGTTCTACTATTTAGAAAAAAAGCCCGAGTTTCCTATATTTATGTTAAAGGCCATCCCCCCGCCCCCCGCAATTAAGAGCTACCCAGAATCAAAGCCCCATAAAGTTAAGCGACCACAGTCCTGAAGTCAAGGTAATAAAATTACGTCTACTCTGTAAATCATACAAAGTAGAAAATGAAGGAAAACACATTTTCGGCACCAAGAACGTATTAATTAGGAACACAGGTCTCTCTTAAAAGGGGTACTGTAAGTCGTAACAGCTGGTGACATACCTTAAGTTCTCTGAAGAAGATACTGCTCCTGGCCCACTCCACAATGGAGAAGAGAGTTTGATCTGCCATTTTGCACATAAGCCCAAAGGTGCTCAGCTTTTCGTGCTTGCTTCGGTTAGCCTGCTCTTGCTGCAAATAGGCCATGATTTTAGCCTGGACCTGAGGCTCATCTGGCTCACACTTCAAGAGTTCCAGTATCAGATGTGGGATGCTTGCTGGAGAGCTTGTCTGGTAACTATCCATATACGAATAGCCCATTATGGACTCGGGTGAGCTGGTATAGGGGTCTGGGTACTCAGACTTGATGGCCCGGCTAGGAAAGTGGCCATATGTTTGGTAACCTTGCAGGCTGCCGTGAGGGGGCATTGTCATGCTAATGGGGGATGTGACAAAGGGACTTCTGTCGTAGTCTGTAGGAGGCAAGGCAGCGTGGTTCAGAGGTAGGCCTTTGGAGGCAGAATGGATGTTCTGAATTGCAGAGGAAATGGTCAGGTCAGAGGGCATAGCTTGGATCACCTGAGACATGGCTTCTAGCTTAAGTCCATTGGCTCGGATGAGGGCTTTTTTCTGTTGCTTCAAGGCTCTGTCTCTCTTGTACATTGGCCCGAACTTATTCCTTCCTCCACGCATTCGGTCGGCCCTTACAGCTGTTGGGGGTGGGGCGGGGGAGGAAGGAAAGGTATAAATAAGGTGCAAATTATTGGCATTCTCCAGATATTTAGAAATGTTGTAAATTGACAAGAAGTGGTATGTGAGTGCTTGTTTTCATTACAATAGCCCACAAAGATTTCCCAAAAAACCATGTCCTCCTTATTTATGAATTCCTTCCTCCAAG
Source organism: Cacajao melanocephalus (assembly GCA_963573385.1). Lineage (NCBI taxonomy): Eukaryota > Metazoa > Chordata > Mammalia > Primates > Pitheciidae > Cacajao > Cacajao melanocephalus. Next base: position 54,620 of record CAUYLG010065392.1, on the reverse strand, counting down.
GGAGTGCTGTCATCAACAAAATATTTTGGCTACGTAGGGACATATTAACCCTTTTGTGGACTGAGGAGAGTTCATCATTTTTGTTAGACGTAGAAATATTTCACATAGGCCGGCAGTGGTGGCTTACACCTGTAGTCCCTGCACTTTGCGAGGCCAGGGTGGGTGGATCACCTCAGGTCAGGAGTTCGAGACCAGCCTGGCCAACATAATGAAACCCTATCTCTACTAAAAATACAAAAAATTAGCCAGGCGTGGTGGTGGGTAATTCCAGCTACTCAGGAAGCTGAGGCAGAAGAATCGCTTGAACCCAGGAGTCAGAGGTTACAGTGAGCCGAGATCGCGCCACTGCACCCCAGCCTGAGCTACAAGAGCAAAACTCCATCCCCAAAAAAAGAAAAAAGAAAAAAAAATATTTCACATTGCTAAGAAATAGTATCAGTTGTTCTACTAAGAGTATATGCTTCTATCATGCCAGTTCTTTATGGAAACACAAACTGCTTTGGGGTTTTCTTTTGCGGGGGTGTAGAACTGAGTTACCCATTTTTGGATTAAATTGTGAATACTTTCCCACAAGATGCTTTCCTCCCTGAAAGCCATTTTGGCTACTTTATTGCAATTACGAAAGGGCTGGCGACATGTTCTTCTTGGAAAATCGTTTTCACCTGGACTTGATGAGCCCACATCAGATGCCTACCAGTTATTGTTTTTAATTCAAGTAAAATTGGACATAATTAAAACAAATTCATTTCAGAAGCTGTCAAGAGAGTCTTCTGCCACAGTGGTGTGTGGAAATTAGTCTGTGGCCACGACTAATAAGTTAGCAGTTCCCTCTAAGTCCATCGTGGCCAATGGCAATTAGACAGAAACTAGAGATCTCTGATAGCTTATGACATATCGAACTTGCTGGAGGTTGTGTTTTTGAGCTTTTTATCTTAGGATTAGTATCGCATTAAAAATTTATTGTGAATTCTAGGTGTACAGAATATTGCACAAGATTATAAAGAGTTTTTCCTCTGGATGATAATTTATGGAATATTCACTTGTTTCCTATCACTCCTGAGGAAGCATGAGCAGGTACCGAACGTGACTTACAATTAAAAAAGCTTAATTAAGAAAAAAAGCAAGAAAGCTTAATTTTTAAGGTAAAGAAATGCAGCCTTATTATTTTTGTTGAAAAGGAATCAAATGTCATCATGCAAAATCACAACATTTTCGTATCTTCTGGGTCTCTTACTACAGTTAAGCATCTACCGCAATACTTTGCTATTTGGGAAATTGTAAAGTGATTGGTAATAAGAAAATTAATAAGCATCATTTCCTTTCATGATCTCTTAAAAATGATACTGACATTAACAGTCCTCATAATAACCAAAGTGGCTACTTCTATTCGGAAGAAACGTATTAGCTATTCAGCAGATTTATATAAATTTTTTTTTAGCATTTCTATCAAGTATGAATTCCATATAACAGAAAAGCTCCAAATAAAAATAGCCTGTGCCTCATTGATCAAATAAAATGCACTCTTGTATCTAGCACCATCGGTGATATGTATCCCTTGTTATTGCTTTATTTGCAGTATATTTAATCCATGGAAAGCCAGTAGGCCAGGGGCTAGAAAACAGCAACATACCGTAATAGTCCATGAACTACAAATTATTTACAGCAGTCACATATTAACTTTACTGTCTGCCAATCTGTACACTGTAGTAAAGGTTCTGCTCTTCCAACAAAGTTCAAGTGTGGCTTTTGAGGAGCCCCTTTCTTGTTCTTGTCAGACCTTTGCTAATGATTTAATAGTTCATTATGTTTCATGTTTCCTGATGCTCAATTTTTTACTTTGCATCCTCAGTCATTATCTTTAAATATATATATATATTTCTACACTGTCAAAAATAATATTCTACATGAGAAACTCCTTTTCATCATTAAAGGCTTTAAGTCTTGCTTAAGAATCATGAAATTAGTAGTAACACTTATGACAAGCACACCTATTTTAAAAAGAATTGAAATCAGACTTTTCGTAGGGTATCTTGATTTAAAAACTTAAAGATATTTTACTTTCAATAGTTTTACAAATTAGCTTTGTTTTCAGTTGGATTGCTCTAGTCTTATTTTCATAACCTGACCTTTTCCCCTTTTTTGTGTCAAATACATCTGCTCTCCAAACTAAAAAAAAAAAAAAAAAAAAAAATCAGAGTTTGGGGCAGTTGGAGTTGGGGGGAAGACAACTAATATTTAAATTTTTTTTCCCTAAGAGATGTCACCATGTTTAAATGAGACTCAGACTGTTCTGCAGACAAAACATAGAAAGATCTTACAGTAGTGTCAGTAGTGTTACAATGCTAGAAAAATAATGTTACTGTGCTATAAGCACAATGTTGTTTTAAAGTCCACGTCCTTGGAGAGTTTTAATAGGCAGTAGTCTTCAGAAGAATCTTACCTTCTAGCTTCATTCCAACACTTAGACATTTTTGAAAACGACAGTAAGGACAACGCTTTCTCTGTGTTTTGTCAATTTGGCAGTTCTGGTTTTCTATACATGTGTACCTTTTATTATTTTGGACTGTTCGCTTAAAAAATCCCTATAAGACAGAGAAAATAGTGAGACATATTATAAATCGAACACCCATCTTTTCCACTGTTTCATTTTAAGAAACTCACCAGCAAATCCTTTCATCGCACTATTTGAGCCCTCATGTGGTTCTGTGGTTTATTTTACATTTCAGCAGCATCAGCCTTCCCAAACTGTGCCAGGCCATAGTGGAGATATTTCTGGCATCAGTTATATTCTTGAAGAATTATGTCAAATCTTGGGGAGGTTTACCTAGGCACCATTTCATCCCAACAGTCAGAAAAAATACACTCTATATAGTTTTTTTTTTTCTTAAATCTATTTTTCTATTAACCCACATGTTCCAGATAGAGGTACTCATGAAGTTCTGGCATTGTTTTTAAGTAGTCTGATATAATTTCAGTGATAATCCATTGCAAATGCAAGTGAAAAAAACTGAATAGCAAAATGCCTCAGACTTTTTTTTTTAACAGATGTCAACACTGGGTAGTTGAAAGGAAAAGGATTTAAAGAGTAAAGTGGGAAAATGCTCATAATTCCACTGGAATATATTCAAGTAGAGGAACTGTTTAAAGAAAGGTGAAACTAATGGAAAGGAAAAGCATGCATCAGAGATAGCTGAATTACAGCACACAGGGTATGTGCTTTTCTTATATTTTACATAAAAGAATTAATCAAAAATAAAATGTATAGCTTTATAATAACAGCTTTACCAGGATGGTATTCATATTTCTCCTACTGGCCACAAAGAGAAACAATCTTACTTTGCTATAGAGAATGGAAGGATTTTCCTGGTGGTGGTTTAAGTAACTGTACTGAGTTTTCCACTTAAAAAAAAAAAAACTTTGAAAAATAATGAATATTGAATTTACTGGGAATGTATTAAAGAGTTCTGAGATAAATTCTTAGAGTATAATTTATGTTATTAGTAACAATATAGCATATTTTACATATTAAAATCCTTGCATTTAAGTAGGTCATATAACATTTATAAAAATTATTACATTAAAAACTAAAATCTAATTTTTTGGTCTTTATGATATAAATTTCAAAAAATCCTTAAAATTATTTGAGAATAAATCAGGATGAAATCACACAGTTGGGAATTTAGGCTTTTATGTCTGTGGATAAAAAATGTTTACAATTGTAGCACAGAATACTCTGAAGTTAAAACGTATTTGGGAAATACTTTGTCATATTTCCTCTCAAGAACAACGATGCTTTAAATATATATAAGTCAAGCAAAATCAATATTTAGGACTGTTAGAAATGGAAGTCTGTCTACAGCTATATCACTTTACTACAATAAAATATTTTAAAACCATGAGACTCGCAAAGTTTTCTAAACAGCATAAATTTCTTTGCCTTTTGAACTAAATCAGACACACACTTCCGAGAATCATCTCCCTAAGACTCTCTCTTTCCCTGCTTTGTCATTTTTAGTTGAGTCTTTAAAAAGGGAGCCTAAATTTAGCTTCAAAGAAGTAATCCACCGGCTTCTTTTGGTGTTGGACATTATCTTTTTCAGGTAGCAATGTGTGAGCAAACCTTGCAGCTTTCACAGGTGAGGAGCCCATAATGGTACCCAGACACTTTATCTCCACATACGGGACAAAGCTCTTCCAGATCTTCATCATAGGAGTAATTCACCATTTTAAATTGAGACACTGAAACAAAAGAAAAATGTATACACATATTCAATTAATTTACATGTAGGTGTTAATCCTGCAACAAGCATTTTGGTGACTGCTGGGCAAATATCACATGGTAAATTATAAAACAAAAATATTTTTTAGCAAGGTCTTACTGAACTATTTTTACAACTAAAACATCTTTTGTCATCAATGTGCATGCACCTTATGAAATTCCATGTGCCACAAACAATTCCAACTTCTTTAGTTAACATTTTAAACTGACCGCTTTTGAACACAAGTCTCATAACTCCACAAAGCAACAAATAAGAGACATGAATTGCATAAAGTATCAGCTTAGAATTTCTTTTAAACACCTATGAAGTTAAGTTCCAAAATGTCACTTTCGCCTAAGTTAGGGAAACAAGCGTAGGCTTTATTCCCTCCCTCCTGAAGTGGTTTGCTCCGAGTGCACCTTGCTTAGAGGGACAGCAGCACCAATTTGCAAACTCTGTCCGACAGAGAAACTGAAGCCCCAGAAACCCGCTTCTCAACAGCACCCCACTTGAACTAAACAGCCCGAGGCTCCCAACGTTCAGCTCTGTTAGAATAACCGAAACATTCAGTTCCGTATTGACAGTACTTTTCTATTCTGGATACTTTCATCTCTTCACGTTTGAAAATCTGTGAAAATAAAAAGAAGGAAAAAGAAAATAGAGGACGCCGGTACGGGGGAGAAAAATACCAGAAGAGTAAAAGGCACACAGGAGGGTTTTGGTTTCAAAGTATCGTAGCCCTGTAATGAACCTCACATGTTTCCGATCATCATAGCAAAATATAAACACCTCGAGATCGCCCTGTTAAAGTTAAACAGAAATCAGGCCGCGACGACGCGCGGCGCGGCTCTCCGCCGGGATCGGGTAACCGCCTCGCTCCGAACGCAGCCCCGCGGAGGCGTCTTCTCAGCTAAAAAGATGACAAACTGTGCACGGGAAGGGCAGTGACCAGGAGACCCCAGGAAGTACCTGATCCGGTATTTCCTGGAGACTCCACATCCACACGGGTCAAGTACGGGAGCGCGGGGCACGGGTGGGCGGGCACCCGCAGGTCTACGCAGCCGGGACCCGTCGGCACTCCCCCGGGCACTCTTCCGCCAAACCCGTGGGCGCACTCGGCTCTCGCCCAGGCTCTACCTGCAGCTAACCAAGTGCGCACAAACACGGAGCAGAGTTTGTTTTAAGTTAATCAGTGGCGTTTGCAGGGGGTGGGGCGGGCGGGGGATGGGAAACCCACAGCCCGGCAGAAGTTTCCTCTGATTTGTTTACCAAAAAGGAAAGAGAAATAGCCCCCACCCCATCGCCAAAGTCCTCGGCCACTGTATAGCCGCAGTAATGACTTGTTCTTCTGAAAATAAAGTTCTTTTCTTTCTCTTTGGTTCCTGAGGGCTTCAGTCGGAAAGGGCCGTCGGGGGGGTCACTTGCAGCACTTTGCGGCTGAGGACTGAGCGCACACCCGCGGAGTTACGCGTCTCTTCCCGGGACACACAGCCCTAGGCTGGCGCTTACAGGGGAGTGAGTTAGCCAGAGTTTGGGAAAATTCTGGGAAAAGAGGCTCCAGAGAAGGCAGGAGTCTGCCTTCGTGAAATATTAATAAAGGGATGCTAGGCGCAGTCCTCCCAGCGGTGCCAGCCTGAATCCCAGCCCCAAGAGACCCCCGCTAGGGTTTTAGGAACCTGGGGTTTGGGAAGAGCCGAGGGTTCAGAAATTCCTTTATTAGCCCCTAGACGTTCATGGCTTTCCTAACTCTCGCGATGACAGTCTTGAGGCAAGTTTTAGGAACAAGGCGGAAAGCGCACTTTCCCAAATGTGTTCTTTTCTACCTCCCCTTCCCCCGACAAAGTAGACTCTAACTTTACACCAAAGGGGCACAGATAGGTAACTGCTTTCAGGCGGACTCCGTGCCTACCTCGGGGACCGACAGCGAAAAAAGACCGAGGCATGAGGTAGGGACCTTCTTGGAAAACCCAAAGACAGAGGCTGAGTAGGGAGACGCCGCTGTGCGAGGCCTGGGCACCTTTAAGAGTTTCCCAGATGGCGTGGTGCTGCCGAAACAGGCATTTGGCTGGGCGAGCCCATCCGGGCAAAGAAGGCCCCAGACTCTTCCTCAGTTATGGTCTAGAGAAAGAAGAGCGGCTGGCGGTGCCTTGGAAAGCTAGGGCCTCAGAGAGGCGCGCAAAGTTCCCTCAAAGTTGGGCGCGCTGCGCTGTCCTGGGCCCCAGCACTGGATCTTCTTTCTGGGCTCCCGCACGAGTCGGACTACGGAGGTGTCCCAGGTGGGAACCAGAGCAAGCAGGAGAATGGGATCCCCATTCCCAGGGGCTCCTCCGGACAGACAGGCCTTTAGTCCCCGACGAAGCCTTGCCCTGGCGCTTTCCATGCAAATTTTGAACCACGGGCTGAATGAGTGGCGATTTTGAGCCCAGGTACCAAAGAAAAGCTAATTCTCTGGTTTGGGGGCAGTAGGTAGTGTGTCCAGAAGACACCTCTCGAACTTTCCAAAGCAAACGTTACCAATAACATTTCTCTCTCCGCTCTCAAAATAAGCCTTTGGCTTCTTGCGCCAGAACGAGAAGCAGAAACTTTCCTTTTGGACCCAAGAATCGTGCTGGCCTCACCCAGCGACCCCAAGGGAAGGCCCTCTTCGGAGCTGGCGGCTGAGGCCCGCGAACCCAGCCTCCCCGCGCCACTTCCCCGATGCCCCACACTAAGCTGGAATTCCAGGTGCCCGGAAGAAACGCGTCTTTGGACCAGCCGGGTTCCCCTAGCAGCCATAGTCTCTGGGGCCTCAGCTCCAGGGAACTCTCACAGCCCTACTTAGAGGCTTGGAGAGACCCCAGGATGACCGAGGGGGTAATAGATTACACCCGCATGGCATTCGCCCTCCAGCCATATCTTCCCCTCAGCGGTAGGGCGACGACAGGTCCCCGGGCCTGAGCGCCCGGGCGCGCCGCCCACTCAGCACCGCAGAGTGCACCAGCCCTGAACTCTGCTCTCAACACCTCCCGGCCCTTTCAAGTTCGCGCAAGGGGATGGCAGGAAGCGTTCCGGGATCACAGGCCCGCCGGCCCGCACATCCTGCACCCTGGAAGGGGCGAGGATGGAAGAGCACCGGTGACTTTTCTTAGCATTGTTCCCTCCCCGGCCCAGAGCAAATGAGATAAACTTCTGAAGGGCTTAATACAAGCCAGATCTAGAGCTGCTATTTAGGAATGCGGAGAAAATATAGCCAGCGGGAGTTGTTTTTTTGTTGGCAATCTAGAGCCGGGAAAACGAATGGGACTTCCATATTTTCAGATCTCAGATTTAAAAGGGGCGCAATAAACGAACCGCTTCCCCCTCCCACCTCCAACTCACTCGGCACAACCCGCACAGGGGATGAGTTTGGGGTAACTGATTCCCTTCAGTAGTTTTGAACTGTCCAAATCCGAGCCGGCTGTGGGTGTCCGCCTGGGCTTTTAGGGGTGGCCACATACATTCTAATACCGCTAAGACAAGCCTTTCGGGGATCCCCTGTTTCTGTAGTTGACTTTCCCAGACTGGGTCGTCTCCCTGCACGCAAGAGCATTGGTTAAAGTACAGCACGCAACAATTCCAGCAACAGAGGACCTGCTCGAGTTTCCAGTGAGACATTCCATTTCTTAGAATGATCTTGTTATTCTAAAGTACCTTTAGCCTGAAGCGGCCCTGCTTGGGTTGCCATAGAGCTGGAAGCCTCTCTTTCCTTAATTAAAAGCGGCCAATTAGACGTCGCTAGGAAAAACCTCTGCCCCGCATTGTTCAAGAGCCATAAACTTTTATGCCTGCACCTGAGGAGGGGGCTTGACTCCCGCGGCCGCAAGCGCCCAGCCGGGCTACTCCCGCGCCCGCGCGGGGCTGGAGGCTGAAGCCTGCAGGGCGAGCCCGGGGGTGGGGAAGCCGCGGAAGCCCGAGCGCCGCGCGGCGCCTCCTTACCTTGCATGTTTTCCGGCATCTGGCCCTGTTCCCCATGCGATCGAGCCAGTCCCAGGGCTTCCGTCTCCACTTTGGGCAGCATGACAAGGCGGCCGCGGGCGGGGATGGGGGGTCTGTGTCGGTCCGGAAGCCCAGCACCTGGACACGGGCAGCACAGATTCAACTACCGCGGAAAGAAGGAAGGGGCGACCGGGGTGCCCGCTCACCCACCCGCTCGCCTCGCCGGAGCGTGCCTCCGCCTCCTCGGGGCTGCCGGGCCGGACCTCTGAGCCCTGTCGGGTCTCGCGGCTCCAGAGCTGCCCCCGAGCTGCGAGGAGGAGGTCGGGGTTAAGAAAGGAGGCGAGGAAGACAGCGTCCCGGCACCCTGGGTCGGCTCCGCCAGGGCGCAGGCGGCGGCGGTGGCGAGGACGCAGCTGCCCGGGGCGCGGAGCCGTGAATCGCCGAGCTCCGGGCGGGCAGCAGAGGCGACCGCCGGGCTGCTATTGCCGCTGCGGCGGAGCCGTTGCCACCGCTCCGGGACGGCTCGGGCGACTCCACTGCCCGCTGCTCAGGATCGGCAGGGGTCTCTCTGCTCTTTCTCTCGCCTCCCTTTTCTCTCCGCACCTCTCGCCTCTTCGACTCTCCGCCCCTTCCCCCTATCTCTCTTTGCCTCCCTCTCGCTCACTATCACAAGTGTGGAGTTCTGAAGTTCCAACCTCCCTCTCCTGCCTCGTGCACTCCCCGCGCGGGTCCGAGAGCGGCCCTTCCCAGCCCCGAGGGTGACGGTGCTGGGAAGGACGGGGGAAGACGAGGAGGAGAAGGAGGTAAGTAGGGACGGGGGTGGGGGGAAGGCTGGGAAGAGGGGTGAAGACAGTGAATGGGGACGCGGGTTCCGGACTCAGGTCGGACACTCACCGCCAGCCAATAAGGATGAGGCGCTGGCTGCAGTCCCCCTGCCTGCCCCAACCTCTGCACCCGCCTCGCCCCCTCCCACCCCACCCTGGCCCGGGGCGGGGGATGTAAATACAGCCGGGTCTTACAGCTAGTCAGAAGCGACCTCTGTCTGAACGCGGCGGCGGAGGAGAAGCAGCCAGAGCGGCAATTTCCTTGAGCTGAGGGAAAGCAAGGAGGGATGGGGGCGCGTGTGGGCGTGTGCCCTCGCTAGTGTGTCGGATGAGGAGATGAAGGGGAGGTAAACACCCATTTAAACCATAGAAAGGAGAAAGGGGATCTTGAATTCAGCTGGCCGTTCTGAAACGCAGAGTTGGTCCGCGGTCAAGGGTCTTCCAGCGTCAATGCCCCAGGTCACTGAGACCCTGGAGAGGAGACACGAGGGCCCCGGCGGCCTGAAGGGGCCGAGGGTCCCAGCTCAGTGAGCGGCGGGCCACACCGCCAAGAGCTCACTCATTAGAATTAGAGGAAGGGACAGCCACTCCTGTTTCCCCAGCCTGCTCCTCAGTCCCTTAGCTCATTTTTAAAAGACCCTCAACTGGAGCCCAGGATCATCTAAGCGACAGACTTTCCAGGTTTAGTGAACTGTGTTTCCACGCAGAATACAAGAATCAGTCTAGGCTTTGCTTTTTCATTCTGTTGTCTGATGGGACCATCCACTTGAGGCTGAGGCCCAGCATTTAAAAAATGTTTTAAAGAACCATCTGTTCTGCAAGCTCTTCGACCACCAGCCCAGCCGCATCTTCAAAGTTTTCAGATCTCCTCCCAACTAGATGAAAAACATTCTTTCCAGCCTCCTGACTACATGTGAAATGCCCCATATTCAGGGTCTGCTGTGTAACGAAGTAATTATCAGAGTCCACCCACAAGGGGGTGAATTTGAATCTCAAAAGATCTGAGTTTATTCTACTTGAATAGTATAGAGATTACACATTGAAACTGCCAAGTCTAGTATTTGGTGAACTGGAAATTATTCCAATCACTGCAGTGCATAACTTTATATAGAATGGGTTGTTCATCACCCACCCACACCTGGCAATTCAGGTACTACTGACTCTTAACTGATTTGTCATTTTGCTCTTCAATATATATTTAGAATCAAAGTTATTTAGATTTCAGCTTTAGTAGCAACTTCAGGTTTTGTGGAAACACTTACACTTATGAAGGCCTGTCCATTAGTTTGTATGGAGAAGTAGGCTGAAGTTGCCAAAAGCTCCGATTTTCATGATAGTATCTAGTATCACGGTCACCAAATTTCAGTATTCCTAGTCGTTTGAAGTATCACTGAGAACTAAGAAAATAAAGAAAGGGAGTCAGCTTCAGAGCTTATAGCAGTGCTTGCTTTGCTTTGCTCCTGAACTTTGAAAATCCGTTTATTTCAAAGCCTTCACTTAGGAACAACCTCCTCCCACTGCAATTCAAAGAGTTTATGGGAGGACGTATGTAGGATACAGCCCCTTTCCCAAATCCCAACCTGGCAAGGATGCAGGACTCCAGACCCTTGGTCATAAGAGGAAGCCTCCAACCCCCAGTGTGTAGTGGTGATTTCACTACTTGGTGAAGCTGGGGACAGTTAGGAGAGTTGAAAGAAGTTGAAAGAGGGTCTGATAGGACCTTGAAATTATAGTGTGCCAAGAAACCCTGCCTTGACTTGAGGTTGAGACTGACGCTGAGGCTGACCTAGTGAGGCAAACTTTGTGAGCACGCTCACAACGCCAGCTGCAGGGCCAGGAGGGACTTGCATAGGTCACACTAGCGACTTCTAGGTCCGTGCGGGTCTGTCCTCCCACCATATCCCCGAAAGATGGAGAGTGGTGGTGGCAAAAGGCCAGCTGGCACTCATTTATCTCTCCACAGGTAGACTTTTCAGGAAAGAAAAATTCTCACGAAATGGGAGGGATGCGCGAGGGAATAGTGTTTGGGGACTGGGGTATTAAAAATCCACGCTTCAAAAAAATTCACGGAGGAGCTTGTGTCACGGAGGGAAGCCCTTTACCCTGCTTTGAAAGTCTAGTCCAGGTCGACACCTAAGCTTAGCAGCGAACCAAGGGGGACTGGAAGAGCAGAAAGTCTCAAGCAAGAGTAAACGACCTTTTCTAAGAACCAAGGGAACTCCTAGCCCAGAAGCCTAGCCCTTGGCGCTCCATGCCTCCACCCGGACGACGGGAAACGCTCCCTGGAGGCAGCCTTATTTCAGATCCCCTGGAGGCATGTCAAAATCTCCGCCAGCGGTGGACGAGGCTAGGAATCTTTCACTGGAATTGATTCTTGCCAGAGACCCGAAGGCATACAAACCTTCCTCGGGTCGCTCTGCAAGAGAAGGAAACAGTGGAGTCTCCATCCCGGAGGCAGACGCAGAGGAAGGGGCGGCGGTACCAGGCTTCCAGCGTCAAGTTCATTACTGCCCTCCAAGTGCACCTTTTCTCCGCCTTCAGAATTCCCTCCTGTTTCCGAGCACTCACTCTGGTCCTTTGACCCTTCAGTTCTGCTGGGCAGGGACCCCTGTTGAAGGCGGGGAGCACCTAGCTCAGTGACCTTGAATCGGCCTGGACGTCCCCCAGAAAGCTCTCTCCGAAAGGAAGCTGTGGGACGAGGGGTTCTCGGTGTCGAAGATGGGTTACTTGGGAATGGTTCTGGGTTCCCGAGGCCGCAGTATGAAGAGAGCCAAGTGGCTGCGGGAAGGGAAAGCAGTTGAGATGCAAGTAGGAGGAACCGGCTCTGTGTGGTCTAAACGCCAGAGCCAGCGGTGTCTGGACTGACCCATAAATACACCTACCGCGGGCGGAGAGACGCATCTCATCCTCTGCCGGGGACATCTTAGCAACTGCCACTCTACCTCCTAGTGGACGCACACTTAGAAACTCACCCCGTACTTACCGCTGCGGGAACTGTAACTGGTGGCGGGAGACCAGAGACTAGAACCTGGGAGGCCTAGGAGTCGGTGGTGGGGCCGGGGGGACAGCTCTGTTCAACTACCTTGCGCCTTCTCAATTTCTCTGCACCCCCTCTGCCAACTTCTGGCAAACTTCTCTCCTTTCCCCCTACTTCCCCTCCACCTTTTTCTTTCCGGCGAGACAGGGCTCTAGGGCTCGCCCTTCCCGGTTCTGACTTTGTCTTAAAGTGTTGATTGACGGTTGCAATTACGAAGGATGATGGCTCGGGGAGGCTCCCGCAGCCTTGATGAGCCCGAGAAGCGCAGTCCTAGCATATTTTATCCACGCTCGGCGTTACGGGGCCGTGCACGCCCCATTCACCCAGCTGGCTGGAGCAGAGGAGGTCTCGCACTCCCCACTCGCTAGGATGCAACTGCCTGCCCTCCTCCGCCTCCACCTTCCCGTGGTTCAGCACCGCATTTCCGAGCGCGCGCTGGGAGCAATCCGCCCTCCACCTGACCTGAGAAGTGTTGGTCGGTCCCCGTGAGCTGGACCCGTGCGGGCTGCAGAGGGACAAAATATCAGGATTTTCAGCAGCGGTTCAAGTTTCCTGGGCTCTCAAAAGGTGTGGCAGACACACCTTGCCCGCGCGCCTGGGTAATGACCCACCCAAACTCGCACGAAACTTGCAAAACCTTCCTCCCTGGAAACAATTTCTCCCGTCTTCTCTTCCATTCCCACCTTTTGGTGCTTTTAAGAAACTAGGACAATTACCTTTTTCGTCCCACATCTCTACTTTTTAGACCCCGGAAGAAGTCTAGGGTTTTGTTTTGTTTTGTTTTGTTTTGTTTTGTTTTGTTTTGTTTCAGGTCTCCATTAATAGGCCGGGATAGCCCAAGGGGGAAGAGGAGCAAGTTTATCAGCCTACGGAAGCTTCGGGTCTGCCTAATTTTTCCGCTCCTCCCAGCCGAAAAGCCCATCAGAAGCCGCTTTTGCCTTTCTTTGAAAAGTTTAGCCAGAATTCCACTTTCATTCCTGGGCTCTGGGGGCTGGGCTACCCGCCCACACCCGTAGGCTCCACCCGCCCTCATCCGGAGCGCTTTGTATTAAAAAGAGACCGGTTAAATTTCAGTACACCCATATGAATTACCAGGGAGCGTCGTGTTGACCGAAGCTTTAAAAAAGCAAACTTGAATAGGTGAGAAGTCGTGCCTAGCTATTAAAAAAAAAAAAAAAAGCCTTTCTGCTGCATGTGTAAATACCTGCTTAAGACATCAACGTGAGCCCCTAGAGCAGGAGGATGGCCATTGATTCACAGTCACTATGAGAGTATCTGATCTGGCGTGGCGCGGTTTTTATCGCGGAGGAAAACGAAAGGCGAAGCAATTATCTGAGCATCGAACCTACCCCATTCACCACCCAGGGAACCTCCCAACCTTGGCCCAAAGGAAACGAGGGGTTTTTGGAGAGTTTGACCTCGATATTGGAATCTACTGCTCTTTATATAAAAAGAGTTCACTGAAGAACTTATTCACTTCATTTTCTTTGGAGCATGTTGTCCCAACCCAGGGGTCTTGGCGCGCCCCGCCAGGGTATAGAGACGGTGTCTTAGAAGAGTGTAACAGGGATACCCGGTCTTGAGAAAGGAACGGAGCAGAGGAAGTAATCTCGGGTAGGTGGTCCAGTCTAATCTATCTCTTCCTCTCTGTAATTGAAATGGCAATTTGAGCCAGCTCCAGCTCAAAACTATGAAACTCCATCCAAGGAACCAACCCCTTCCAGCTTCGGGGCCAAGAGAACGACGATCCCGGCGCCAGCAGGCCACAAACCACCTTGTGAAACTAGTTGAACACTAGCAGTTGTATCCTTCACAGCCTCTCCCCCAGCCTCAACCTGGGTCAGGAACTAAATCCTTAGCACGAGATTATTCTAGGCTGCCATTCAACTGTATCCGGCGATGCTGCGAAACTTCTCGATGGAAGGAGTAACGTCCTGCATTGCTTCAGAATTCCTTGGCTCTTGCAGCCAGGGAATGGACCCATCCAAACTTCTTCCTTGAGAAAAGCCCCTGAGCCAGGAGTTTCTGATTCTTAAGGTCAAAGAGTGCCGGGCCCGCAGAGGTGCGGGGATCCAGCAATTTGGGTTGCACCTGGTCAGTACAGAAAATGGGAGTTTGGAAAGGCAAGACTTAACAGTGATACCGTCACCCTTAAGCTTGAGGCTTGGAGCTAGGGAAAGTGTTATGGCCTGGGCAGTTACAGAGGTTGCACAATTAGAAGGGCGTGGGTTTTTCCAACACTGAGATAACTTTTGCGATTAAGAGATGGTGTCCAGTTTATACCAAGGCTTGAGACAGATTCACTTGTTTTCCCCAGAGTTCCTTGTCTGGAAACTAGGAAGTTGATTCCAGGACCAAGCAGTGGATTCCGACCAATTTTCTTTCCATTCCTATAGAGTCTGCTGAAGCAGGTGGAGCTTGTGGGGGCTGGGAAGCAGAGGCTGCAGGCATCCAAACCCTGAGCGAGGAATCCAGCGCTTGTGAAAAGTTCTAGCACTGGTGTGAGACTAGCATATCTCACTGCAGGAGGCACAGCTGGGTTTGTCAAAAGTGCTTTATTATTATTATTTAAAAGAACCTAAATTGTTTTTCCCTATCCCTTCCTCTTATGGGACAACAGTGTTTGTTTATGCTATCTAATTCAGTCACTCCGTTTGAGTGATTTCCCTGCCTTCCTTATACCCACTGCCTCTATAACAAGTACCTGCTCTGATTTTCCTCTCAGTTCGTTCTCACCATCTGTTGGTACCACAAATTCACAAGCTAAACTTCATGCGAACTCCAGAGATCCTTTCCAGGAAACTCTAAAGCAGGGGACCAGAAGTGCCTTCGCCCCACCGCACCCACACCTCAGTACTCTCAGAGGTGGTTTCCACTCCGCTCACCATACACCACCCTATCCCCCCTTTCTGAATTCTATAAGGATCCAAATCTGATTTCTATTGTGGAATGGAAAGGAAGATTAAAAAGCCACTTAGAAATGTCTTTCTTAAGCTCAAAATGTCCTTTGGAGGAAAGTCTGCATAGACCAACATTGTATTAAATCAAAAGTCCTTTCTAGCAACAAGAACAAGTGGTTACCACCTTAGAGAAAGAGTATGCATTTCAGAATATTTCTGGGGTTCTATTAACAGTTCATTCTCTTGACAAGTTCAATGATCTTGAGTAAATCACTTGACTTCTGATTCCATGTTTTAAATCAGTAAAATTGGGTTAACAAAGTAAATTTTATAGTTAAATGAGACAGTACCAGAAAAGAAATATACTATGCTGGTAATATATATCAGTTTTTCTTTATCTTTCTTTCCCCTTAGCTTCACACAAACTCATCATTCTGTTAAAAAAAAACCTAAAAATGGAATCACTAACCATTCTAGGACCACTTCCAGAGGGATGTGCTTGCTAACTTGATTGTCTTGCAGTGCTTCACACAGTCCTCAGGGACAATTACATTATCACCAGATAAGACTGCTGACACAAGTGCTCATGGTCATCTGTATTCAGGTTATTTGGTGTTTAAATAAAAGTTAAACTCCAGATATCTTTTCTTACTTACCAACTACACAGAAACATACATAACAGCTTCCCAAAAGACTAAAAGAGAGGCAACCTTGATCAACTTGCCTGGTCAGTTTCAGTTCACATGGTTTTCTCAAGCTTGATCTCTTAAGATGATATTGATCATATTTCAACTCTTCCCCAGGGCCTCCCCAGAGCACAATGCCCTACAAACTCCAAAAGTTCCTTGAAGCCAATTGGATTTCTCTAAGAAGTCTCCTCCAATAAGGTGAAGCATGAGGAAGTGCAACTCAAAGAACTAGCTCTATCCTAAGGTAGGCTTTAGACCTGTGGCATGAAGGTGTCTTGCTTGCCTAGAGCATCCCTGGGGGTGGGAATTAGGTTGAGCCTGTAGGTGGAAGTCTGACACTGTGCCCTTCTTTAGCTCAGCTCATGTTCAAGGCTGAATCCAAGATAATCCTAGACATTGCTTCTGGCAGAGGGGTCAAGAAAAGGAGAGAAGCATTAGCAAGCCTCTGTTCTCCCTTCCTCTATAAATTTCTCTTGGTTTATTAGAAGAGGTGTTAAAGAAATTTTTTTTTTTTTGAGATAGCATCTCCCTTTGTCACCCAGGCTAGAGTGCAATAGTACCATCACAGCTCACTGCAGCCTCCATCTCCCTGGCTCAAGTAACCTTCCCACCATGTCAACCCCCATGCCCTAGTCACTGGGACTACAGGCACATGCCACCACACCCAGCTAATTTTTTTTTTTTTTTTTTTTTTTTTTTTTAGACAGAGTCTGGCTTTGTCACCCACGCTGGAGTGCAGTGGCACGATCTTGGCTCATGCAACCTCTGCCTCCCGGGTTCAAGCAAGTTTCCTGCCTCAGCCTCCTGAGTAGCTGGGATTACAGGTGAGAGCCACCACTCCTGGCTAATTTTTGTATTTTTAGTGGAGGCGGGGTTTCACCATGTTGGTCAGGCTGGTCTTGAACTCCTGACCTTTTGATCCGCCCATCTCTGCCTCCCAAAGTGCTGAGATTACAGGCATAAGCCACCATGCCTTTTTTTTTTTTTTTTGGTAGAGACTGGGTCTCACTATGTTGTCTAGGCTGGTCTTGATCTCCTTGGCTCAAGTGATCCTCCAGCCTTAGTCTCCCAAAGTGTTAAGATTATGGGTGTGAGCCACTGTGCCTGACCTAAGAAATCTTTTAACTCTGGTGATAACTGTGCATCCAGGCCAGAAAAGAAGAATCTGAGAAGCACTGTTTTGGAGATGGGCTGGGGCATGGAAAGAAAGGAGGCTCCAGAGTATAGCTTTCTAGAAGAAACTGGCAGCCTAAGCCCCAGCTGTGAGAATCAGAACATGGGCTTGTGTGGCTGGCATTCTAAATAAAGCTGGCTAGAGGTTAGGGTGACATAACGGCTATCGCACTTTCCACTGAATGACGTTTACTTTCAGAGATCCTTATGAGCACAGAGCTTGCTGGAGGTTATCACTGAAATAAAATCAGACTCTAAGAGTGTTCAGGAGACCAGATAGCAAGGCTGACATTACAGACTCAATACGGTGTCTGCACTGTGTATCATGTACGCTAAGTATGCAGACATAACCTTCTGTGGATAATATGCAATATTATACTGAGTGCATAAAATATTCTGCAAATGTGCTTAATTTGAAGAATTATGGAAATTTAATATGAATCAAAGCATAATGTTGGGCATATTGTGGAGATGGTCAATAAATACTTGTTTTATATATAACATATTTGCTACCACACAGATATGGCTCTTTTCTTGATATAGGTAAGTATAAAAAGCATCTGAAGTGAGTACTGCATGTTATTCAGTAGAATCATCCCAGGAGGGAGAAAGAAGAAAACAGAGACCAGAAACCAACAGTCTGGCCAGTGTCCCAGAGCTAGTTAACTTCAAGGGAACAGTCTGGTGATAACTTGAGTGTGCTGCTTTTACATTACAATGAATGATCATCTTGCAGGTAGGCAGAAGTAACAACTTTATCTTAATTCTGCTTTTCTATACAAGCACAGACATCTATAAAAAAACTTTCGTCTGGCCAGGTGCGGTGGCTCACGCCTGCAATCCCAGCACTTTGGGAGGCCGATGCGGGTGGATTACGAGGTCAGGAGATCCAGACCATCCTGGTCAACATGGTGAAACCCCGTCTCTACTAGAAATACAAAAACTAGCGCGTGGTGGCGCGCCCGTGATCCCAACTACGTGGGCGGCTGAGGCAGGAGAATCGCTTTCACCCGGGAGGCGGAGGTTGCAGTGAGCGGAGGTTGCAGTGAGCCGAGATTGCCACTCCACTCCAGCCTGGTGACAGAAAGAGACTCTGTCTCAAAAAAACAAAAGCACACACAAAACATGGAGACAGCTTTTTAAACAAAAGCAGGCCCATTTCCTAGTACAACACAACTGAATTAAATGTAGAATTGTAAACCCTGACTGATGTCTACACACACCGGGCTCAGTCTTGTGAACCACTCCCTGGCCCCCAGCCCAACTTGCAATTTGCCACCTGAAAGCTATCCCGAGACCCTCAAACACTCTGTACAGCTGCAGCCGTGGGTTCTTCTCAGTAGGCCTGCCCTGGGCCATCAGAAAGACCCATTCAAAGGGCGTCTCTTTCCCAGGAATCCGGGTCAGGCCTTTCCATCCGACAGTTCAGTCTGAGGGCTCCTCACCGCCCTCTCTTCCTCTCCCTCGGCCCTTCGGATGGCTCTGCCCAGCCATTCTCCCTGGGAACGACCGTTAGCACCCTCGTGGAGGCTGCGAGGTAGACAGAGGGTCTCTCGGTGCCAGCAGCCGCCTCTGGGTCACTAAGATGTTGCAGATGCGGACATCTCACAACCACCTGCGGGGCTGCAATACCAGGAGGCGAGGGGAGTGTGCTTGGGTTGGGAAGGGGCGGGTGGCTGCGAACAGGATCCTGAAGGAGGTCTCTTCTACCGGGAAATTGACTGGCAGGTTGTTATCCCGGAACCCGGCGCCCGGAAATGCCTGCACAGGTTTAGGATGTTGGGGTGGGCTCGCTGAGGCCAGGGGAGAGCCTTCTTCGGCACTTTTCTTGACGTTGAGTCCCCAGCAGCCCCTCCTGGGCGGGCCCGACAGTCCTCGGGGTCCCGGCCCTCCGCGGTGGGACCGATCCCAGAGCTGCGGGTGCTCTGTTCACGCTCAGAGCGTCCCCGCCTCGGGCCCGAGCCAGGGGAGTCGCGGGTGCGGTCGGTGGAAACGCAGTTCTTCCACGGAGGGAGGCAGAAGTGCCACCGCGTCTCCTCCCCCCACCTCACCCTCTTTCGTTCACCCGTGGGGTGTGGGGGAGACCGCGGGGGATCGGCGTGTGCGGCCTCGCGACGCAGCTCCACTCTATTTTGGCGGCGGCCAGCGGGGGGCTGCGCGCAGCCGGAGCCCAAGACCGCCCGCGCGGGCGCGAGCCCCGGAGCGCGCGTCCCCCGTGCGCGCGCCGTCCGCGTCTCCGGCCCGAGCGCGCTCCAGCCGCGGCCCCCACGCGGAGCCCGAGCTGCGCGGAGCTCCCGGGAAGGACCCCTCGCTGCGCCCCGCGGCGGCTCTGCCGGACGAAGACGACGCGAACTCCTTCTGCGCTTCTCTCTCATTTTCTGTATTTTCTGTTATCTGCAGCGCAGTTGATTCTGTGCCACACCCCGCTTGCCTTCCCCGTGTTTTCTTTCTCGTAAGTACGGAACATTTTTGGTAAACATTTCCTCAAGTGATACGCTGTAGGGTGTAGTGGGCCCATAAAAAAAGCAATCACTGCATTCTGTGGAGTCAGCTGACGAGGAAGGAAAAAAGACGAAAACTCAAGCCTAGATTTTCTTTCTTGTTACAACGGAGCTGAGAGGCAAAGCTCAAGACAGAACCCTGCAGAATCGGAGGGAAATTCCGATCCGAAAGACTAGGAAAGTGCTGCAAGAAAAGGCACAGGTCCTTCAAAAACTGGGGAAAGGAAGGAGGGCATGATTGCCAACAGACAGATAATTACAGACCACTGGGAATCACATCTCTTTACTCCTTTACTTTTAGGATTAATTGAATGTAGTCTTGCTATAAAATTCACGAGTTCGTAACTCTATTTTTTAAATGAAAAGTAGCTTTATTTACTTATTTCTGTTTGTAAAAACAAAATATACTCATTATTGCGAAAAACAGTAGCTCTTAACTTCAAATCCTTTGCTATTGATGGCCTAGTTTTTTGGGGTTTATTTTTTTGTGTGTGGGGTGGGGGGGGCATGACTTTCATTCACGAAGAAAATTAAATTGAAAATTTTTTGCAGTATAAGCAGAGAATGAGACACCATACTTTTGTGTGGCTTGAAAAGTAACAAATACTTGAAACCTATGTGTTAAAGTTTGATCAATGATCACTCAATATGACTAACTTGTTTCAAATTGTTCAAATTTTAGGTTATTATTTCTAATTAAAAATCACAGAAAATATTAAGGTTGAAACTGATAAATTATAAATTATATTTTCCGGCTGTTTAGGCTAATAGAATGACACCAGTAAACACTAGATCTAATGAATAATATTCATATGTTAAAATATCCATTTGCTTTTTTTGAACTGCAAGAAAGATAAATGTGCGATATATATACATGGGCTTATTATGTGCTTTTAATAAACATAATAGGAAAAGCTGTGACTGAAAATGCAAAATCCATCAATGAGATTAAATTATATGTATTAATGTAGTAGCAGAATAAATAGATGATCAATAGAGCAACTCCTACTTACCAGTAGGTGTAAGTCCATGCTTTAAAGACTCTTGTAAATCCCCAGTATCTGAATTAGAAGACATTCTTAGTAAAATTATAGGCAATTCTTTGGCTTAAGGCAGAAATCATTGAGCAAAAGAAAAAGTGCAGCTTGTCAAATTTCGTGGCCTTGGGAAGGACACATCAGACTACATTTACTCTTAGTGAAAGTTAAGAAAAAGCAAGAGAGAAAAAAAAAAAGGGAAAAAAAATCCAGAATTCATAAAGTTACAGGCAAGTCTTTCCCTGGACTCTGTACTTTTTCTAACATTAGTGACCTGCTGTAAACCATGTATCCAGTTTCATGATGGCTTCTAATCAGAAGAATGGAAACTTTTGATAGGCTTTGACCCATCACATGACTCCATGCAGGTTGATAAGAGGACCCTGTTATAAAGTGACAGCAAAAGAGATAAGAATTCTTGCCAGATAATGGCAAAGAAATGATTAACTCAGAAGTGGAGAGGTGCTATGCAGCACAGAGAGTGGAAAGTTGTAAAACTGAAGGGTCAGAAGATCAGACTCGGTGGATAAAACTCCAAACCAGCTAACCAACTTTGGCTAACTAAACTTTGGCTTGTGACATACCCCTTGATGTCATCACCTCTTTGCATAGAGGTGGACAGACATAGCTCTTCTGACCTCTGTAAATACATTTTAGATGATAACATTGACAGACATTAATTCTTTAAGTGATGACAAATGTGATCAACACTCTGAAACACTACAGGTAGCATTGCCAAGCTTATGGTCATTTATTTATTCATGTTGTGGTCAACCAACGTTTTTAACAGGCCTATTCATTAGATGAGGAGTTAACCTTAGCTTGTTTCTATATTGGTCATTTGGCTAAAATGCAACCTATGTCTTTATTCCAAAAAAGTAAAACTTACGCTTTGAGATTAATGCTGGCAAAATGATGAATATGGAATACATCTTTCATAATGATACAGTTATTATTCTTAGGCCGGGCACGGTGGTTCATGCCTGTAATCTCAGCACTTTGGGAAGCCGAGGCAGGCGAATCACCAGAGTTCAGGAGTTCGAGACAAGCATGGCCAACATGGTAAAACCCCTTCTCTACTAAAAATGCAAAAATTAGCCAGGCTTGGTGGCGCTCGCCTGTAATCCCAGCTACTCAGGAGGCTGAGGCAGGAGAATCACTTGAACCCAGGAGGCAGAGGTTGCGGTGAGCTGAGATCGCGCCACTGCACTCTAGCCTGGATGACAGAGCAAGACTCCATCTCCAAAAACAACAATAACAACGAAAAAACAAAACAAAAATTATTTTTTTTTAAAAACTGGATCTCGCTCTGTTGCCCAGGCTGGCATGCAGTGGCATGATCTTGGCTCACTGCAGTACCCGCCTCCCAGTTTCAAGCAATTCTCCCATCTCAGCCTCCCGAGCATCTGGGATTACAGGGGCATGCCACCATGCCCAGCTAATTTGCATTTTTAGTAGAGACAGGGTTTCACCATGTTGGCCAGGCTGGTCTTGAACTCCAGACCTCATGTTATCCACCTACCTCAGCCTCCCAAAGTGCTGGGATTACAGGAGTGAGCCACCGCGCCCAGCCAAAACCCCCAATTTTAATATTGACACTTTTTTTTAAAGTAAGTAAATGCAGGTTGTGTGTATGTGTACAGATAATTTAAACTCAATATATAAACATTTGTTGTAACAGAACTTCATATATCATATGATAGATTTAGCAGTCTTTGTCTGAAGATTCACATTACAGAGTTTACGGCTTATGTATATACTTAAAGATGGGATCTCACTCTGTTAGCCCAGGCTGGAATGCAGGGTGGCACAGTCATAGCTCACTGCAACCTCAGACTCCTGGACTTAAGCAATCCTCCTGCCTCGGCCTCCTGAGTAAGTAGGACTACAGGTGTGTACCACCACACCTGGCTAATTTTTAAAATTTTTTTGTAGAGAATGTGTGTTGCTATGTTGCTCAGGTTGGTCTCCTGGGCTCAAGCAATTCTCCTGCCTCAGCCTCCCAAAGTGCTGGGATTAAAGGTGTGAGCTACCTATAAACCCAGGTCAGTCCTTTTTTTTTCTTTGTTTTTTATTCACGTTACTGTTAGTTATTTCCCCTCTTGCCTCATTTCAGGTCAGTTGAAATGCTGGAATACAGCATCTGTTTTTGTTTGTTTGTTTGTTTAAAGATGGGGTTTCACCATCATGGCCAGGCTGGTGTTGAACTCCTGACCTCAGGTGATCCACCCACCTCGGCCTCCCAAAGTGCTAGGATTACAGGCGTGAGCCACCACACCCAGCCGTAATACAGCATCTGAAAGTGCTCTCCACTACCTTTCAGCTGTGCTGCTGGCTCTGAACCTTGCCCAAGGACAACTTGCCTTTATCAGGTTTGAGTGGCTCGGGATCTGGGTGACCCCTGAAGTCAGCATCAGAAGTGGCCACAGCCATGACTTGTGGTCCTCTGAGTATAAGAAATGTCCCCAGTTGGATCTCCTTACAGCCTCACGAAGGTAAGATTTTATTGAGTAGACCTGCTCGTGAAAGGTGGGTAGTTTCAAAGTGGCACTGGTTCCCACCAAGTGAAATAACTGGTAATCCTGGCTGTCAGTGGAGCCAGGTCAACATGCAGATGAACATGCTGTTTTTCCATTGAGCTTTAAGTTCTTATGTACACAGAACCAGTCCAACCTACTTTTCATTAACCCATGTTAGGTATTATTTTCTTAGAAAGATATTTTTCTTTTTCTTTCTTTCTTTTTTTTTTTTTTTTGAGATGGAGTTTCACTCTTGTTGCCCAGGCTGGAGTGCAATAGCGCAATCTGGGCTCACCACAACCTCCGACTCCCAGGTTCCAGCAATTCTTCTGCCTCAGCCTCCTGAGTAGCTGGGATTACAGGCATGTGCCACCATGCCCGTCTAATTTTGTATTTTTAGTAGAGATGGGGTTTCACCGTGTTGGTCAGGCTGGTCTCTAACTCCCGACCTCAGGTAATCCACCTGCCTCAGCCTCCCAAAGTATGGGATTACAGGCGTGAAGGCGTGAAGGGTGAATTTTAAAATATTATTATTAAAATCAAGGATTTCTTCTTTGATTTTAGATGGAAACCCAGAAGGGACCTTCTGTCTTTTCTTTCTTTCTCTTTCTTTCTGCCCTCCCTCCCTCCCCCCCTCCCTCCCTCCCTTCCTTCCTTTTTTCTTTCCTTCTTTCTGTTTTCTGTCTTCTTTCTTTCTTGACAGGGTCTTACTCTGTCACCCAGACTGGAGTGTAGTGGCATAATCTCGGCTCACTGCAACCTCCGCCTTCTGGGTTCAAGTGATTCTTCTGCCTCAGCCTCCAAGTGGCTGGGATTACAGGCACCCACCATAACACCCAGCTAATTTTTGTATTTTTAGTAAAGATGGGGTTTCACCATAATGGTCAGGATGGTCTCAAACTCCTGACCTCAGGTGATCCACCCACCTCGGCATCCCAAAGTGCTGAGATTACAGGTGTGAGCCACCACACCCAGCTAATTTTTGTATTTTTTTGTAGAGATAGTGTATCACCATGTTGCCTAGGCTGGTCTCAAACTCCTGGGCTCAAGTGATCCTCCTGCCTTGACCTTCCAAGTATATGGAACATATATTTCTATGGGCATATTTTATATCTGTAACTGCTTTGAAATATGTAGGTCTTCTTTTACACATGCCAAAGTGTTGGATACACATTTTTTAAAGGCCTTTCATATTATTCAGTCTATAAAATTACATCGTCCATCAGATCCTCTCAGTGCACTGGTTGTAGCTCTAACTGTTTTCCTGAGGAAACCACTCAGTTTTGGTTGGTGAATGCAGCCTGCATAAGCACAAATTATGAGATCATGGTAAGAATGAAGGCAGGGTAGCAGGGTGGTTAAGAGCCGAAGATTTGAGGTCAGAAATCTCAGGGCTTCCATTTCTGCTTTGCTCCCTGCTTGGTGGCAAAGTAATGCTTGGCTTTTTTAAGCCTTGAATTCCTCATAAGTAAAAATGACAAAAATGATGAAATCCAGTAGTTTTTATCATAAGATGTAAATGAGAAATCAAGTGCTCAGTATTACGTCAGAGAAAGAAAGTACTCAAAGTGTCATCAAAAGTGAATATGGAGGCCAGGCACAGTGACTCACCCCTGTAATCCCAGCACTTTGGGAGGCCGAGGTGGATGTATCACTTGAGGTCAGGAGTTCAAGACCAAACTCATCAACATGGTGAAATCCGGTCTCTACTAAAATCACAAAAAGTTAACCGGGCATGATGGTGCATGCCTGTAATCCTAGCTACTCGGGAGTGTGAGGTGGGAGAATCGCTTGAACCCGGGAGGTGGAGTTTGCAGTGAGCCAAGATCCTGCCACTGCACTCCAGCCTGGGTGACAGAGTGAGACTCAGTCTCAAAAAAAAAAAAAACAAAAAGAAAAAGAAAGTGAATATGGGCTGTGTGACTTGAGCTCTTAAGTGAAAGACACATCTTCCTTAGTGGAATCTTAGAAGACATACTAAAGTTTCTGTTTTTGAGTTTTGTTTCTGACACTAGTTCTATTTAAGTCACATACACTATTAGAGACTCTATAGAAGACCTGATAGGATTCATATAATTAAACAGCATCAGCCAGGCACGGTGGCTCACACCTATATTCCCAGCACTTTGGGAGGCTGAGGCAGGCAGATCATGAGGTCACCAGTTCGAGACCAGCCTGGCCGATATGGTAACACCCTGTCTCTACTAAAAATACAAAAATCAGCCAGGCGTGGTGGCGTGTGCCTGTAGTCCTAGCTACTCAGGAGTCTGAGGCAGAAGAATCACTTGAACCTGCAAGGCGGAGGTTGCAGTGAGCCGAGATTGCGCCACTGCACTCCAGCCTGGGCAACAGAGTGAGACTCTGTTTCAAAAACAGCAAAACAACAACAAAACCAGCATCATAAAGTGATTTGTGACTGGGCACGGTGGCTTCACACCTGAAATCCCAGCGCTTTGAAAGGCTGTAGCAAGAGGATCACTTGAGGGAAGAAGTTTGAGACCAGCCTGGGCAACAAACATGGTGACACCCCATCTCTTAAATCATAAATAAAATAATAAATAATAAGAATATGGGATAAAGAATTATGTATTATTAATAATAAATACAAATAAAGCAATTTGCTTTTCTTCTCATCCTTTTTGAATATGGTAAACAAAATGTAACAGCACAAAGATTGAATTTCATGCTATACTGTCTGCCTCTAATCAGACATAATTATTTTTAAGAATGTACAAAAAATTGGAGACAGTAGTATTACCAGCTTGCCTAATAACTTCTAACAGAATCCTTAAAAAATACTATTTGTGATTTGTCACTCTCTTGCTTTCCCATAGGACTTACTGGCTTGTTGAGGAAACATTATATTAATGAGTTACTTTGGTCCTTTGAAGCTTATCCATCAGGTCGATTGAATAGAAATAGGTACTGAGTACTTTGTGAGAAATGAACATATTTTTCTGAAAGTGAGACTGGAGTAATGTTCACATGTGGTACAAATAACAGATGCTTGGAACTCAGCCTCAACGACAGTTAACAAGCAATTTATGTTCCAGTTTATGTTCTGGCCATGCTGGGGAGAGGACACAAAATAAACCACACCCTCAGTTTTTGTATTTATTTTTTTCTCAATCAAGGTATCCTCTGACCCTTTCCATTTGGCAAGTGTGGGCATTTTCCATTACAACATTCTGTTTTAAATGCCTTCACTACCCCACTCAACTTGTTTGATACCACGACATAGAATACTTACAATGACTCACATTTACAAGAATATGTTTATAATGATAAAAAATATTTGCTAACAGATTTCAGAGAGGATTCGTCAATTATTGACAGATAACTAATGACTCTAAGGCATCTTTGCCAAAATCCAAAAGGTATTCAACAATGTCACCTGAACCCCTATTGCATGATGATGTTAAAGTTTAGTTAATGAATTACAGTCATTGTAAACTTCCTGACAATACTCTTCCAAGACATTATGACATATCTGTTAGGAACTGATATTCCTGCAAAATTGGATTTATGATGAACCCCTTGCATGAGCAAACCAGAAAGGCCCTTTCAGTATGTTTATAATATGGGTTTATTAAGAACAAACACCTTGGCCAGGTGTGGTGACTCATGCCTGTAATCCCAGTACTTTGGGAGGCCGAGGTGGGCGGATCACGAGGTCAGGAGTTCGAGACCAGCCTGGCAACATGGTGAAACTCTGTCTCTACTAAATATACAAAAAATTAGCCGGTGTGGATGCGCCTATAATCCCAGCTACCTGGGAGGGTGAAGCAGAATTTCTTGAACCCAGGAGGCGGAGGTTGCAGTGAGCTGAGATCACTCCATTGCACTCCAAGCTGGGTGACAGGGCGAGACTCCATCTAAAAAAAAAGACAAACACCTTAAAATGTTCGTCATTCAAATAGACTGATTGCATCAGATATGGGGAGTTTTTGACAGAAGGCTTGTAAGTACTGAACCAGTTAGTTCCTGCCAAAGCGTTGCCTAATAGTGCATTTTTGCTTGTACCTTTGCTAACAAAGGCATTTTTCACTGATTTTATATAGAACCTTCACATCAACTTCCTTAATAATCCTCTTCTCTGCCAAATTATATAAGATGATGAAATGGTACATTTTGGAAAGAAGTGACTAGGTAAAGATTTCTTCTCATTCTTTTAAATAACTGTGAGAAATGTGGCACCTGGCGGGAAAGATAAGTGATTTTTACGCAATACTATTATAGCCAGGTAAATATTACTCACTTTTTATAACACTAATAATTAAACAGAGCCTTAGTCAATCTTTTGGCAATTGAGATGTTTAAGACTTGGCTGGCCGCGGTGGCTCACGCCTGTAATCCCAGCACTTTGGGAGGCCCAGGCTGGCAAATAACCTGAGGTCGGCAGTTTGAGACCAGCCTGACCAACATGGAGAAACTCCTTCTCTACTAAAAATACAAAATTAGACAGGCGTAGTGGCACATTCCTGTAATCCCAGCTACTTGGGAGGCTGAGGTAGGAGAATCTCTTGAACCTAGGAGGTGGAGGTTGTGGTGAGCCCAGATCGTGCCATTGCACTCCAGCTGGGCAACAAGAGCGAAACCCCATCTCAAAAAAAAGAAAAAGTGGGCTTTTCTTCCCCGCAATCCCTCGCGCGCGCTCTTCCTTTCCAAGTTGGACCCGGCAGAAAGGCTCCCACAAAGAAGGGTGGCGAGAAGAAAAAGGGCCGTTCTGCCATCAAAGAGGTGATGATCCAAGAATACACCAACATTCACAAGCGCATCCATGGAGTGGGCTTCAAGAATCATGTCCCATGGGCACTATAAGAGATTTGGAAATTTGCCATGAAGGCGATGGGAACTCCAGATGTACGCATTGATACCAGGCTCCACAAAGCTGTCTGGGCCAAAGGAATAAGGAATGTCCTATACCCAATCCGTGTGCGGTTGTCCAGGAAACATAACGAGGATGAAGAGTCACCAAATAAGCTCTATACTTTGGTTACCTTTGTACCTGTTACCACGTTCCAAAAATCTGCAGTCAATGTGGATGAGAACCAATCGCTGATCGTCAAATACATCAAATAAAGTTACAAAATTGCCTTCAAAAAGAAAAAAAAGAAATGCTTAAGACTTTCCTGTAGGCTTGTGCGGAGTTCCCCACGTTTATCACAATCTATGATTTGTGTCTGATGGCCCATAGTTCATATCTTCATTTAGAGTAAAAGAAATAAACCCAATAATATTTCGTTTCAATTTAAGGCCTTTAAAGACATTTAAGCATACAACTAAATTATCTAAATTGTGAAACTGAAGCACATCCTAAGTAATTTCCCTAGGAATTTCAGCATCATTATTATTAAAATACAAAGTTACAAAATAGATCTCAGGCTTTTTTTTTCTTTTTTTTCTATTTTTGACAGGGTCTTGCTCTGTCACCCAGGCTGCAGTGCAGTAGCGTCATCTTGGCTTACTGCAACCTCTGTCTCCTGGGTTCCAGCAATTCTCCTGTCTCAGTCTCCCGAGTAGCTGGGGCTACAGGCACGCTCCACCACACTCGGCTAATTTTGGTATTTTTAGCAGAGATGAGGTTTTGCCATGTTGGCCAGGCTGGTCTTGAACTCCTGACATCAGGTTATCCACCCACCTTGGCCTCCCAAATTGCTCACAAGTGTGAGCCACTGCACCCAGCCATCTCAGGCTTTCTTAATTCGTGAAATTGAATGTTTTATATTACCTAAAAGTCTGGCAGACTGCAGGAATAAAACAATCATTCTAATAATAGGTTTTCCTCTAGACTGAAATATTTTATGTGGGTGAACCTTTCATGGGGCTATAAAACTCAATTTTCATTTATTTTTCAGTTATTTAAACAGACTTTTTTTTTTTGCCCTCTCAGTCTTTCATGGAATAAGAAATACAAATATTATTTTTAATAAAAAATAATAAAGTATCTGGGCATGGTGGCTCACACCTGTAATCCCAGCACTTTGGGAGACTTAGGCAGGAGGATCACTTGAGCCCAGGAGTTCAAGACCAGCCTGGACAACATAATGAGACCTCATCTCTACGAAAAATAAACAAAATTAGCCTTCTGGATCTGTGATTAGTTAAAACATCAGTCTACTGACTGTAATAGGAAAATAGCATAGATGCACTTATGTTATATTTTCTATTATATTTGCGAAAGAAAGGATAAAAGCAAAAAGGAAAGAATTAATTTGCTGGGCACATTGACTCACACCTGTAATCCCAGCACTTTGGGAGTCCGATCACTTGGGGTTAGGAGTTTGAGACCAGCCTGGCCAACATGGTAAAACCCCATCTCTACTGAAAATACAAAAATTAGCCAGGCGTGGTGGCGGGCGCCTGTAATCCCAGCTACTTGGCAAGCTGAGGCACGAGAATCACTTGAACACAGAAGGCAGAGGTGGCCACTGCACTCCAGCCTGGGTGACAAAGCCAGACTCTGTCTCAAAAAAAAAAAAAAAAAAAGAAACAAAGAGTTAATTGAACAATACCGAGGATACTTAGAAAGGTCACTTAAAAAAAAAGAAAGGTCACTTTATACTACATGAAATTATAAAAACAAAAAGTTTTAAAATGATAGGCTCACTTTCTACCTGTTATTTTTATTTTCATGAATCTGACAACTTATACCCTCAAGCATTATTTTGATACTGAATATTAATTAGCATTTTAGATTTTCCTGATCCTTTTGCACTTTTCAGAAGGCCATGACCTATCTATCCACTTTTTCTATATTTACCTAATAAGTAAAAAACAAGGCCAGGCACGGTGGCTCACAGCTATAATCCCAGCGTTTTGGGAGGCTGAGGCAGGCAGATCACCTGAGGTCAGGAGTTCAAGACCAGCCTGACCAACATGGAGAAACCCTGTCTCTACTAAAAGTACAAAATTAGCCAGGCGTGGTGGGACCTGCCTGTAATCCCAGCTACATGAGAGGCTGAGGCAGGAGAATTGCTTGAACCCGGGAGGTGGAGGTTGCAGTGAGCAGAGGTTGCAGTGAGCCAAGATAACGCCATTGAACTCCAGCATGGACAACAAAGTTGAAACTCCATCTCAAAGAAAAAAAAAAAGAGAGAGAGAGAGAGAAAATTGAGGTTGTAGGTAAACAGAAATTTGGAATTGTGATTTCATTCTTATTTTTAATTTTTGATTTTTCTTTATTAAAATTGTGATTTCAATTACCCATTCTTTCATTATTTTCTATTATCTCAGAATTTAATTGTGCTGTGTTTAAATGTTGTGACTTTTTGCTTTAAGATCATTTAGTATAATCTCATTTAGTATGACCTTGAAGCTTTCTTTCACTTACTTATACTAATATTATAATATATTAGAATTGGAACAGCTCTGTTATTAGAAATGTGATTTTTGACTAAATTTTCAAGCTTTCTTTACATCTATATCCTCACATATTATTTCTACAGTTTTTTACCTTCATTTTTTCTTTTTGCCTTTTTAAAAAATAGAGATGGGGAGGGAGTCTCACTATGTTGCCCAGGATGGTCTTGAACTCCTGGCCTTAAGTGATCCTCACATCTCAGCCTCCCAAAGTGGTAGGATTACAGGTATGAGCCACTGTGCCTGGCCATTTCTACACTTATTGAGCACACAATTATGCCAGGCACTCTTCTAAGTGCTTTACATACATTCTATCATTTACTTCTTTAAAAATTTTTAAATTTATCTCTATTTTACACATGAGAAAAATTAATGCTTGAAAAATTTAAGTAATTTGACCAATGCTACACAGATGGTATATGATTGATAGAGCTGGACTCAAATCCATGTCTGACTTTAATGCTATTATGTTGCTTGAAATGCTAAGTATAATGCTTGAAAAATTATTTTGTGAATGTAATGATATATATGGCTGGCACACGGCAGCCAATAAATTTGCTATGAATATTAATATTGCAGGTATACACTGGAGAAACTCAAAGAACTGTAAACAGAGTTGGTAATGCATTATGCCCTTATATATGTCCTTCAATAAACATATGCATAATATCCCAAATGAAACTCATTATTTTTCTCTTTTTTTTTTTTTTTTGAGCTGGAGTCTCACTCTTGTTGCCCAGGCTGGAGTGCAATGGCGCTATCTTGGCTCGCTGCAATCTCTGCCTCCCAGGTTCAAACCATTCTCCTGCCTCAGCCTCTCAAGTAAGTGGGATTAAAGGCTCCTGCCACCATGCCTAACTTTTTGTATTTTTAGTAGAGACGGGGTTTCACCATGTTGG
Organism: Cacajao melanocephalus; assembly: GCA_963573385.1. NCBI lineage: Eukaryota > Metazoa > Chordata > Mammalia > Primates > Pitheciidae > Cacajao > Cacajao melanocephalus. The sequence continues at coordinate 23,466 of CAUYLG010065392.1, read as the reverse complement.
CCAGGCTGCTTTTTTTTTTTTTTTCCTAAGACAGAGTCTCTCTCTGTCACCCAGGATGGAGTGCAGTGGCACAATCTCAGCTCGCTGCAACCTCCGCCTCCTGGGTTCAAGTGATTCTCCAGCCTCAGCTTCCAGAGTAGCTGGGATTACAGGCACATGCCACTATGCCCAGCTGTTTTGTATTTTTAGTAGAGATGGGATTTTATCACGTTAGCCAGGATGGTCTTGATCTCCTGACCTCGTGATCTGCCCACCTTGGCCTCTCACAGTGCTGGGATTACAGGGGTGAGCCACCGTGCCTGGCCAGATAATATTGTTCATTTTGAACACTAATTAAAAAAAAATGAATGATAGGCCAAGCGCAGTGCTTCACATTTGTAATCCCAGTACTTTGAGAGGCTGAGGTGGGAGGATCACTTGAGCCCAGGAGTTCAAGGCTACAGTGAGCTACAGAGTACAGTGATTATGCCACTGTACTCCAGCCTGGGGGACATTGAGAACTTGTGTTGAAAAAAAAAAAAGTGAAATACCAGGATTTATATTCTAGAAGGAAAAAAAAGTGAAATATTCATAGAAAGAATTTATTGTTGAATGAGCAATCAATGGAACTATATGAATGAAACAACCAAGCAAAAAAGGAGAAAATAAAGTATAGACATATGATCACATTTATATAAAAGTCTGTATGCAGAAAAAAGAGAGAGATTAAAACAACTTTGTGGCAAGCAGAAGGAAAGATGTATGAATCACCTGTAATTCTGACATTCTGAGATTGTGTTTTGAAGTATTTTCTTCTAGCAAATTTCTATGTATTTAAATATTTAAATACTGGCTGGTCCTGTAATTCCAGAACTTTGGGAGGCCAAAGCAGGAGTTCAAGAGCAGCCTGGGGAGCAAAATGAGACCCCATCTTTACAAAAAATAACATAATTGAGCAGGTATGATGGCACGAACCTGTGGTCCCAGCTAGGCAGGAGGCCAAGGCAGGAAGATTTTTTGAGCTTGGGAGGTTGAACAGGGCTGTAGTGAGTCCTGTTTGCTCCACTGCATTCTAGCCTAGGTGACAGAGTGAGACTTTGTCTCAAAACAAAAAACAAAGAACAACAAACCCCAAATTAAATATAGGCAAAAATGTAACGTATATATTGTTTTATATTCCGTTGTTTAAAACAGTTACCATGGCTTGACTCGGTGGCTCATGTCTCTAATCCTAGCACTTTGGGAAGCCGAGGCAGGAGGGTCACTTGAGCCCAGAAGTTTGAGACCAGCCTGGGCAACCTAGAGAGAGCTCTTCTCTATTCAAGAAATTTTAGGCTGAGCACGCTGACTCACACCTGTAATCCCAGCACTTTTGGAGGCCAAGGCGGGCAGCTCACTTGAGGTCAGGAGTTCACCAACATGGTGAAACCCTGTGTCTACTAAAAATACAAAAATTAGCCAGGTGTGGTGGTGTATACCTGTAGTCCCAGTTACTGAGGAGGCTGAGGTGGGTGACTTGCTGGAGCCCAGGAGTTCAAGGTTATAGTGAACTATGATTGTGCTACTGCACCCCGGCCTAGGTGACAGAGTGAGACTCCATCTCAAAAAAAAAAGTACGAGAAAAGCAGAGAGTTGTAAAGTCAAATTATTTTCCCAAGGTCCACTGGCTAGGAGGGAGTGGGGCTGAGATTCATGGGTCTATCTAGCCCTAGAGCTCGAGCACTCATCACTCTGCTGTACTCTCTTCTCTGTGGAGCTGGGACCAGACCTGGCTTTGGGGTTTGTCAAATAAGATCAAATGTGTCCTGTCACTCACCATGGTAAATTATATAGCCAGCCTGGCTCCTAGTACTTTCTCCTTTCATAGTTTGGCAGATGGTTATTGACATTCTTGTAGTACTATCCAGTGATCTCAGACAAATCCTATAGTAGGAAATCAAATCAAAAAGGTCAGAATGTCCTTTGAGAGAGAGTAGAAAGAGCCTGGTTTCTGTGCACCAAGCTAAAGGTACGAAGTGGTCATGCCCTTTTTCCTCCCCAGTTTTGAGGCTTAGACTGTCTGAGGGTCACATCCGTCATCTCTTTGCTTCTGAGTCATCAGTGAACAGAAAATTGAGGACAATGAGTAGACACAGAAGACAAGGGGTGGGCTTTTCTACAATAAATGTTGGAAAGGAAGTACAACATCCATTAAACAGGCAGAGGACATGAACCAGGTACATGACGACACTGAAACCTATTTTATTTTTACGTAAGAGATGTGAATCCTGAAACTCCAATAGTTGAGAAGCTAAAAGTTAAAATGCATGAGAATATATTTTGTACAATCCCAGATTTATGGGCTTCAAGAGAACCACAACCTAGAGTGCCAGGAGCAAACAAATTACTTTAAAATAAAGACATGAGCTTTTTCTTTTTAGAGGCAAAGTCTCACTTTGTCACCGAGGCTTAAGTTCAGTAACAGAATCACAACTCACTGCAGCCTCAAATTCCTGGCCTCAAGCAATCTTCCTGTCTCAGCCTCCCAAGTAGCTGGTGCTATAAGCATGCACCAACACAGGTGGCTAATTTTTTAATATTTTTATAGAGATGGGGGTCTCACTATGTTGACCAGGCAGGTCTCGAACCCCTGGCCTCAAGTTACCCTCTTGCCTTGGCCTCCCAGATTGCTGGGATTACAGACAAGAGCCACTGCAATGTGCACTTTTTAACTGAGATGACCAAGCTTTCTAATCACAGTTCTAGTAAAATGGCCATGAGTAGTCCATATTTGTAGGGGAATTAAAGCAGAATGACAAATAACTGCACATTCTCGCTGACCTTGATTCTGCATTTCTTTGTTCTGATGTGATGAAATTTTAAATTTTTTATAAAGTGGCTGCCCAACTGGAGGGAAGTTTAAGGAATGCTTTCCCTTTAGTTAGTTCATTAAAAGTAAACACACTTTTGCATTCTTTCCCGAATCCAGTCTCAGTAGGGTCAGTAAGACAAGCCTAACCAACCACAGTACTAACTGGCACTCTCTTCCTGTCTTTCTTTCTTTCCTTTCTTTATGATGGAGTCTCACTCTGTCACCCAGGCTGGAGTGCAAGCGGAATCATAGCTCTTGAACTCCAGTAGTAACTACTTTGGTTAGTCAGGCTTGTCTGCAGCTAATCATTGTATCAGAGATTTGGGGTGTCAGTTAATGGGCTAACGATCTGAACAACTGACACTGAATTTCTTTTCATAGTAACGCCTAAGTTAAGCTCCTTACCTTTATAATAAAGTATGGATGCCAGATCGGACTTTTGATTTGGCCATCTGATAAGGCATTTAACAAAAAAGTTAAAGTGACTTTGGCCTACACCATTGGGTAAAGTCCACAGTTTTGTATTCAGTTCAGCACTAAATATTTTTTACACAGTTGATTGAGAGACTATTAAAAAATCAGCCTTTATATAAGTAAAAAGATAGGTTATTCCTCCTTCCTCCCTTTTTTTTTTTTTTTTTTTTTGAGATGGAGTTTTGCTCTTGTCACCCAGGCTGGAATGCCATGGTGTGATCTCTGCCTTCCGGGTTCAAGAGATTCTCCTGCCTACGCCTCCAGAGTATCTGGGATTACAACTGCCTGCCACCACGCCTGGCTAGTTTTGTATTTTTAGTAGAGACGGAAGTTTCACCATGTTGGTCAGGCTGTTTTTAAATTCCTGACCTCAGGTGATCTGCCCACCTCGGCCTCCCAAAGTGCATGAGATTACAGACATGAGCCACCATGCCTGGCCAAGTTATTGCTTCTCTCTTTCTTTCCTCTCTCTCTCTCGTCTTCTCTCTTTCTTTCTTTCCTTCCTCCCTCCCTCCCTCCCTCCCTCCCTCTCTGTCTCTCTCTCTCTTCCTTTCGTTTCTTTTTGATGGAGTCTCACTCTGTCGCCCAGGCTGGAGTGCAGCGGCAGAATCATAGCTTACTACACCCTTGAACTCCTAGGCTCAAGCAATCCTCCCACCTCAACCTCCCAAGTAGCTGGGATTACAGGCACATGCCACCACATCCAGATACTTTTTGCATTTTTAGTAAAGACCGGGTTTCACCATGTTGGCCAGGCTGGTGTTGAACTCCTGACGTCAAATGATCCATCTACCTCGGCTTCCCGAAGTACTGAGATTACAGGCATGAGTCACTTCGCCTGGGCGGCTTATTTTTTTCAATTAAAACAATAGGTTAAGTGCTCGCTTCAGCAGTACATTCACTAAAATTCAAACAATACATAGAAAATTAGCATGGCCCCTGTGCAAGCATGACATGCAAATCTGTGAAGTATTCCATATTTTAAAAATTAAAACAAGGCCAGGCACGGTAGCTTACGCCTGTAATCCCAGCACTTTGGAAAGCCAAGGCAGGTGGATCACCTGAGGTCAGGAGTTTGAAACCAGCCTAGCCAACATGGCAAAACCCTATCTCTACTAAAAATACAAAAGGTAGCTGGGCATGCTGGCATGCGTCTGTAATCCCAGCTATTCGGGAGGCTGAGGCAGGAGAATTGCTTGAACCCCAGGAAGTGGAAGTTGCACTGAGCCGAGATCGTGCCACTGCACTCTAGCCTGGGTGACAGAGCCAGACTCCGTCTACAAAAATAAAAATAAAAAATAAATAAATAAGACAAACAACAACAAAAACACGCAAAACCCTCCAATCAATTAAAATATATCAATCCACACCTGTGATCCCAGCACTCTGGTGGGCAGGAGCAGGCAGATTGCTTGAGCTCAGGAATCTGAGACCAGCTTGGGCAACACGGTGAAACTCTTTCTCTTTTTTTGTTAAATTTTTATTTAAAATATATATTTAAAAAAGTTTTTAAAAATACATCCTGAATCCATTATTAAGCCACTTACTTACATTCTCTTTCTGCTTACTCTCCAGGCACATCATTAGGTTATTTTCCTCTTGAAGACGTTACTTTTCTCTTGGTTTTCTTTTTTCTTTTTGAGGCAGGGCCTCACTCCGGTTGCCAGTTTGGAGGGCAGTGGTTCAATCTTGATTCACCTCCTGAGTTCAGGTAATTCTCCCACCTCAGCCTCCGTAGTAGCTGGGCTACAGCCATGCACCACCATGTCTGACTAATTTTTGTATTTTTTGTAGAGTCGGAGTTTCATCATGTTCCCCAGACTGGTCTTGAACTCTTGAGCTCAAATGATCTGCGTGCCTCGGCCTCCCCAAGTGCTGCAATTATCTGCATGAGCCACTCTGCTCAGTCGCCCTTAGTTTTCTTAAGTTTCAAGTAACAGAAAGCACAGACAACTGCCTTCAGCAGTAAGGAAAATATACTCTCCCTCACTCAATAAGAGGTTCAAAGGTGAGGCAGCCCCAGTGCTGCTTAATCCATGGCTCAGTGACCTCAGGAGGCCCTATTTCTGTCTGGCCATTGTCAACGTGTTGACTTTGAAAGCTCTGATAGCTTTCACTGTTGCAGGTAGCTGCAGCAATTCTAGGAATCACATTAGAACAATAACAACAACAACAAAGTCCAATGTAAGAAATTAGGGTATCCTATTTTCTCTTTTTTCTTTTCAGAAAAGAAATCCTCTGGGGGTGGGGCTACGCAGGTGCAGTGCTCAGCGGTTTCCCTCCCCCATACAAAAAAAAATTTTTTTAAAAAAAGAAAAAGAAGAGATCCTCCAAATAACCCCCTGGAAGGTTCCCTCCTACTTTTTTTTTTTTTTTTTTGACGGCGTCTCACTCTGTCACCCAGGCTGGCGTGCAGTGACACGATATCTCGGCTCACTGCAACCTCTGCCTCCCGGATTCAAGTGATTCTCCAGCCTCAGCCTCCTGAGTAGCTGGGATTACAGGGGCTCGCCACCATGCCCGGCTGATTTTTTTATTTTTTTTTTTTTGTATTTTTAGTAGAGATGGAGTTTCACCACGTTGGCCAGGCTGGTTTTTTGAACTTCTGACCTCAGGTGATCTGCCTGCCTTGGCCTCCCAAAGTGTTAGGATTACAGGTGTGAGCCATTGAGCCCAGCTGGGTTCCTCTTTACGTCATTGATGAGATACTAGTCATATGCCCACCCCATAAACCAGTCACTGGGAAGGGGAATGGATTGGCCATTAGAATATTCAGGACTTACCCCTGAGCTGAGCTTACTATGGGGTTTCTTCCTTTCCTTCCTTCCTTCCTTCCTTTTCTTTCTTTTTGAGACAGAGTCTCGCTCTGTTGCCAGGCACCAGGCTGGAGTGCAATGGCGTGATCTCGGCTCAAGCAATGCTCCTGCCTCAGCCTCCCAAGTAGCTGGGACTACAGGCGCACGCCACCACACCCAGCTAATTTTTGTATTTTTAGTAGAGACGAGGTTTCACCATGTTGGCCAGGATGGTCTCGATCTCCTGACCTTGTGATCCGCCTGCCTCAGCTTCCCAAAGTGCTGGGATTACAGGCGTGAGCCACCGTGCCTTGCCTCTTTTTTATTTTTGAGACGAAGTCTTGCTCTGCTGCCCAGGCTGGAGTGCAGTGGTGCAATCCTGGCTCACTGCAGCCTCCACCTCCCGGGTTCAAGCAATTCTCCTGTCTCAGCCTCCAGAGTAGCTGGGACTACAGTCGCCCGCCACTACGCCCAGGTAATTTTTGTATTTTTAGTAGAGACAAGGTTTCACCATATTGGTCAGGCTGGTCTTTAACTCCTGACCTTAGATGATCTACCCGCCTTGGCCTCTAAAGGTGCTTGGATTACAGGCATGAGCCACCGTATCCAGCATTATAGGGTTACTTTTCTAGAGAGGAAAAATTGGGCTTCTGTTGGTAAGGGAGAATGAGAACAGGTTGGGGTAAGCAATCAATACCGTGTGCCATGTCCCTTAAATGTTCTCCTCCTGCCCTTGGTAACACCTATGACATTTTAGCAATCATTACTTTCACATAAGTAGGCAGGACAGAGTTTGCAGAGTTGGAACGGGACAGTCTCTTTGTGGAGGATTTAACAACCTGAGGCAGAAAGGAGGCTTACATGCCATGAGACAAGAGAAGTGTATGTGGATGATTGAGGTGGGTTAGCTTGAGTTCACGCCTATCAACAAACCACGATTTCTTAACCAACCGTATTAAGATACGATGTACAGCTGGCGAAAGCCCTGAGAAGCAGAAGTAAATCTGAAGCCATACAAAAGTGTAGAAAGCCTGTATTCCCCAGGATTTTTATACCAGCAATACAGAAGCTGCAAAAACTGTCACTAACTGACCCAGGCATCATAGTGACCTGGGCAGTCATTATCATAATGCACAGAGAGAGTGCAGAAAGAAAATAAAATCGGTGGCTGGGTATGGTGGCTCATGCCTATAATCCTAGCACTTTGGGAAGCCAAGGCAGGAGGATCAGTTGAGTGCAGGAGTTTGAGACCAGCCTGAGCAATGTAACAAGATTCTGTCTTTACAAAGAAAAGAAAAAGTAGCCAGGTGTAGTGGCAATCACCTGTGGTTCCAGCTACTTGGGAGGCTGAGGTGGGAGGATGGCTTGAGCCTGGGAAATGGAGGTACAGTGAGCTGTGATTGAGCCTCTGTACGCTGCCTGTGCAAAAGGGTAAGACCTTGTCTCAAAAAAAAAAAAAAAAGAAAAAAGAAAAAAAGAAAGACAAAAGAAAATTGGGCTTGTCAGAACATTCACAGAGAGCTGGCAGAAAGTAGAATAAAAACCTGTGTGGTGCTTATATGTAGATATTATCTCATTTGAATATTCTAGTCCTATCTTCTATCTCACTAATAATAATAGCAAACATTGGCCAGGCACAGTGGCTCACGCTTGTAATCCCAGCACTTTGAGAGGCCGAGGCGAGTGGATCACATGGTCAGGAGATTGAGACCATCCTGGCCAACATGGTGAAACCCCATCTCTACTAAAAATACCAAAATTAGCCAGGTGTGGTGGTGTATACCCGTATAACAATTCCAACTGCTTGGGAGGCTGAAGCACGAGAATCAGTTGGACTCAGGAGGTGGGGGCTGCAGCAAGCCAAGATCCCACCACTGCACTCCAGCCTGGGTGATGAAGTGAGACTCTGTCTCGAAAAATAAAAAATGGTGCTCATATACTAAAAGTTAGAACAATACAGAGCAGATTAGCATGGCCCCTGTGCAAGGATGACACGCAAATTTGTGAAGTGTCCCATATTTATTTTTAAAAAGTTAATATATATTTTTAAAAATTAAAAATATATAGGTAGGGAGCAGTGGCTCACACCTATAATTCCACCACCTTGAGAGGTTGAGGCAGGAGGATCACTTAAAGCCAGGAGTTTGAGACCAGCCTAGGTAATATAAAGAGATCCCATTTCTAAAAAAAAAATCTTTTTTAAATTAACCAGGTGTGGTGGCACATGCCTGCAGTACCAGCTACCTGAGAGGCTGAGGCAGGATGATTGCTTGAGCCCAGGAGTTTGAGGCTGCAGTGAGCTGTAATTGGGCCACTGTACTACAACCTGGGTGACAGAATGAGACCCTATGTCAAAAAAAAAAAAGATAAACAAATAAATAACTGACTGTCAAATTGAAAAAAAAAAAACAAGTACAATACCCCCCAAAACACACAAAAGGTCATCCTCAGTTTTTAAGTGACCTAGCAATAAAATGGAGCTATGGCATGGGACTCATGGTAGCTATTCCAAAAACTGGAAATAATTCAGATAATTTTTTGCAAATATAATTAAGTACAGACATACTTTGCTTTATTTGATAGATTTGTTTTTTAAAATTTAGATGTAAGCCAACCATAGCAAAATAAAAACATCCTAGTTACTGTTAGTGCCAACTTGTATTCCTTGCGTAAAATGAAAAATCCTTCTGCAGTGTTGATACCCACTTTCCAATTGATTTGTCTTAAAGTTTGTGACTTTGAATATCAAGCCTGTGGTGGAGATCCTTTCTCCTTTCTTCTTCTCTCATTTTCTATCCCTTTCTAACTTTCTTGTGTGTGTTCACTCACTTACTTGAACAAAGTGCATATCCAAAGAAGTTACCTAAGATTGACTGCCATAAATCTGAAGACTTTGGGCCATATTTTAAAAAATTATTAAACTGCAACAAAAGCAATTCTGCAGTCACATTTTACTTCCTTCCTCCCAGGATATTTGGTTTCCACTGTGTCTGTTATCCAGAATATCTAACCGGACTCCCAGCAGCTAAGAAAATTTTAGCAGTAGGAAGGGTGTGGGGGCTCATGCCTGTAATCCCAGCACTTTGGGAGGCTGAGGTAGGCAGATCACCAGGTCAGGAGTTTGAGACCAGCCTGGCCAACATGGTGAAACCCTGTCTCTACTAAAAATACAAAAATTAGCCAGGTGCGGTGGCGCGCACCTGTAATCCCAGCTACTTGGGAGGCTGAGGCAGAAGAATTGCTTAAACCAGGGAGGCGGAGGTTCAATGAGCTATCACACTGCTGCCCTCCAGCCTGGGTGACAGAGCAAGACTCCATCTGGGGAAAAGAAAAGAAAAGAAAATTTTAAGTTGGACTGACTTTTTTTTTTAAGTCCGTCATCTACCATCCAGTATTTTTACAGTCAAATGAATAGACAGTTGGAGCTGAAAGGATCATCAAAGTTTTAGTTCGTCCTCCTTAATTTATTGTTAAAGAACCTGATAACCAGAGGGTTGTGGGGCTTCACTGAAAAACCCACATGCAGTCACAGAGCCAGGAGTGGAGCCTGCAGCTCTTGACTCTCAGACGGTTATTTATTACCTGATTACAGAAACATGCTTTGGCATTTGCTTCATGTCATGCACCGTGTAGGGCACTGGAGCTTCAGAAATAACAGCCTTCCGGGAGAAAGGTAAGGACTTTCCCTCATGGGGAAAACAGGAAGCAAGTGAGATTAATGCAGTGGTGTTTTTGTTTTTATTGCTGTTGTCTTATGTTTTTTATTTTTGTTTTTATTTTTGTTTTGTTTTTATTTTATGGAGTCTCTCTCTCTGACACCCAGGCTGGAATGCAGCGATGCGATCTCGGCTCACTGCAACCTCCATCTCCCAGGTTTAAGTGATTCTCCTACTTCAGCCTCCGAAGTAGCTGGGATCACAGGCATGCGCCACCATGCCTGGCTAATTTCTGTATTTTTAGTAGAGACGAGGTTTCATCATGTTGGCCAGGCTGGTCTCAAGCTCCTGACCTCAAGTGATCTGCCCTCATTGGCCTCCCAAAGTGCTGGGACTACAGGCCTGAGCCACCACACCCAGCCTGTTTTGTTTTTGAGACAGAGTCTTGTTCTGTCACCCAGGCTGGAGTGCAGTTGTGTGATCATGGCTCACTGCAGCCTCAACCTCCCAGGCTCAGATGATCTTCCTACTTCAGCCTCCCAAGTAGCTGCGACTACAGGCATGTGCCACCACATCCAGCTATTCTTTGTATTTTTAGTAGAGACGGGTTTCTGTCGCAAGTTGAGGCCAAGTCTGCAAAATCAGTGACTCTCCCCAAGCTCCCCCACAAAAATCCCAGCATACACTGTCCTCCTTCACCAGACCACTCTCTACATTTCATTTTATGCTGTATCAACTTGCTATTTTAAAAAGGACTGCAAAAAACTTCTTTACCAAAAAAAAAAAAAAAACCACACACACAAACAAACAAAATGTGAGTTTTGCCATGTTGAGCAGGCTGGTCTCAAACTCCTGTGCTCAAATGATCAGCCCACCTCGGCCTCCCAAAGTGCCGTGATTACAGGCGTGAACCACCGTGCCTGGCCTTATGAAGATAAACTCAGGGGGCTGTGGAGGTCCAGGAAGTGCACCAAATACAAATTCAACGTGGGAATGAGGTAAGGAAGCCTTCCTGGAGTAAGTAATGCAAGACCCGAGTCTTGTGGGATGGGTAAAAGCAGGAAAAACCAAGTGAGGAATGATGTGTTATTTATTACCTAGAGAGGAATAATACACACATATGCAAATTAAGTTGCAATAAAATAATAGAGATGGCATACCAAGACCATATACAGCTAACTTCCAAATAAATTGAGAACCAGTCATTTTTCATGTATTCAGAAGAGGGATATGTGAACAGGTTAAAAATATGGCCAGAAGAGATGCTCCAGATTGTTTGGTTACATGGTTTTGTTTTAGTTTTCGTTTTTCTGTCACAGCAAGTCCTGTGGTGAGGGGAAGAGCTCATTTTGGAGGTAGAAGACAGGAATCCCAGTTTTTCTGTGTACTGGACAATGTGGCCTGTTTGTACACCGAGTATAATAAAGCTAAACTCACTGGACAGATGGGAGTGATGATTAAATGAGATGCCGAAGTTCTGAGTGCTCCATTACGACCCATCAGCTGTGATGTGTCATCCATATGTCATTAGCGTACAGCCATATAAACCCATCTTTAATCAGAGTGTTGGAATGTAAACACCCCCTCTGGCATTTTCTTCTCAATATCTAAGCGTGTGCAGTAAGGAGAGATTATGAGGGAAACTGTCAAGGAACCAGTTATTTGCTCTAGAAGAAAATGGCCAGTTCCTCATGACCAAGGAAATGCTTGGGCTATTCTATATCTATATCTGTATTTAATTTAATTTAATTTAATTTAGCTTTTTTTAGAAATGGGGCTTTTGCTATGTTGACCAGGCTGGTCTTGAACTCCTGGCCTCAAGCAATCCTCCCATCTTGTCCTCCCAAAGTGAGCTGGGATTGTAGGCATGAACCATGGTGCCCAGCCCTGTATCTACATCTTTTTAGAGATAGAGTCTCAGTCTGTCATCCAGGCTGGAATGCAGTGGTATAATCATAGCTCGCTGCAGCCTCTACTTCCTGGGCTCAAGATATCCTCCTGCCTCAGCCTCCCAAAGTGCTGGAATTACAGGCATGGGCACCCAGCCCTATAGTATATATTAACTTTGTCTCTGCTTGTGTTTTGTGTGTTTAGATCACATTGTCCCCTGCATGTCCATGAAGAAGTTACATTCTTAGTATCAAACAGGAAAGAGAGTGTTTGGAGTTGAAGAACTGTGTGTGTGTGTGTGTGCGTGCGTGTGTGTGTGTGTGTGTGTGTGTGTGTCTACAAATAGTGTCTGGGTTCCAGAGGCTAGCTCTAGAGGGTTTTCACATTGACTTAAGCTAAGCTTTGTTGGATGACCTTGGGCAACTTACTTAACTGCTCTGTGCCTCAATTTCTTTGCAAAATAAGGATAGTAATTGTACCTATGTCCTAGACTTGTGAGGATTAAATGAGTTAATTTTACCAAAACCCTGGCACATAGTGTCAATGAATGTTATCATTACTTTCTCCCCACTGCTTGCACACTACTTATGTATCCTAAGGTGAAAGTTTTTTTTACTAGATCTAGAAAACTATTGATTGAAACTGATTTAAGCAATCATTGATTTATCTTAAACCTACATATGTTTTAATTGGAAAAAAAACCTCTAATATTTGCTTGGGAAAAATAGTGGAAAAGACCATTTTGGTAAAGACCGTTTTTGTAGTTCTTTTCTTGATATCAAGTTGATATAGCATAAAATGAAATATAGAGAGTGGGTTGGTGAAGGAGGACAGTGTATACTGGGATTTTTTTTTTAGGGTCTTGGAGAGTGTCACTGACTTCACAGACTTGGCTTCAGCTTGTGAGAAGTAGGTGCAGTTGGCAAAACATAGCAGGCATCCTCATGTACTCTGGGCTACACATGTATCTCCCATCTACAAACACTGAAGTTATATATTTTTTTCTTTTCTTTTCTTTTTTTTTTTTCTTGAGACAGAGTCTCTCTCTGTCACCCAGGCTGGAGTCCAGTGGTGTGATCCTGGCTCACTGTAACCTCTGCTTCCCGGGTTCAAGTGATTCTCTTGTCTCAGCCTCCTGAGTAGCTGGGATTACAGGCACATGCCACCACACCTAGCTAATTTTTGTATTTTTAGTATAGATGGGGTTTCAGCCTGTTGGTCAGGCTGGTCTTGAACTCCTGATCTCATGATCTGCCTGCGTCAGCCTCCCAAAGTGCTGGGATTACAGGCGTGAGCCACTGAGCCTAGCCTGAAGTTATATTTTCTTTTTTTCCTTTATTTATTTATTTATTTATTTATTTTTTGAGACAAAGTCTTGCTCTGTTTCCCAGGCTGGAGTGTAGTGGCATGATCTCCGCTTACCACAACCTCCACCGTCCAGGTTCAAGTGATTCTCATGCCTCAGCCTCCTGAGTAGCTGGGACTACAGGTGCGCACCACCAAGCTCGGCTAATTTTTGTATTTTTAGTAGAGATGGGGTTTCATCACGTTGGCCAGGCTGGTTTTGAACTCCTGACCTTGTGATCCGCCTGCATCAGTCTCACAAAGTGCTGGGATTACAGGCATGAGCCACCACACCCAGCTTGCCTGTCCTGAAGTTGTATTTTCTATAGAAGGTACCCATCCATTAATTATTTGATCAATGAAGACAGGTAAGATTTGTCTAAGACAAAAGGCAACCAGTCTGCAGGAAATGCTTGCACATGTGAAATGACTTAGGAGACTAAAATTATTTTCCTAGAAAGTGGGTTTCAAAGCAGTTTGATAACAAATTAGGTGTTTTGTCTTCACCTTATTTGACATCGGTAAAAGCATTATCAAAATTTGGCCCAATTTAGGGATTCAAAGTACTTTGTACCTCATCTTAAGCTTCAGCTGGATAGTTGTCATTGTTCTAGAAGGTGGTTGGACAATTTTTTTTTTCTTTTGAGACAGGGTCTCACTCTGTCACCCAGGCTGGAGTACAATGGCACCATCTCGTCTCACTGCAGCCTCTGCCTCCTGGTTTCAAGTGATCCTCCCACCTCAGCCTCCCGAGTAGCTGGGACTGCAGACATTCACCACCATGCCTGGGCTGATTTTTGTATTTTTAGTAGAGACAGGGTTTCACCGTGTTGGCCAGGCTGGTCTTGAACTCCTGGCCTCAAGTGGTCCGCCTGCCTTGGCCTCCCAAAGTGCTAGGATTACAGGCGTGTGCCACACCAAGTTGGACAATTTTGAATGGCTACAGTGATCTGTTTTAGTCCTAAAGTCACTGAGAGGCACAAAAGACCTATTGTGCTGACAACTTTTGAAGTTTTATGGGAATTGCTATTATGTGAACCCTTTCAAAATACTTCATTACATAGAATGTGCTTCAAGTGAAGCTTCTTTTAAAAAATATTGTTTAAAATCATTTCTAAACCAGGTTCTAAATGGCTAGACTCTTAACTGAATTTGCAATAAATTTGCAAGTTTGAAAGCAAATTTCATTTGTTATACCCAGAGACTGAGAAATAGAACTCAAAAGCTTGTTTGAATTCTTTTTGTGATGGTATTTTTTCCTCTATTCAACTTCAGTTACCTCATCTGTAACCGACTGCAATTATAAATCTGCCTTATCGGATCTCTGAAAGGGATGATAGAGAAATATGATTCTAAAGCCTTTTGTGAAATATTTAATATTTTTCTACATCCAACATAAAGTGTATTATGCTTTATCACTTTAGAGAATTTTTCTTTGTAGCTCTTGTAATCTACACTAAATATTTTCCTCTTCTTGGCTTACGTTAAGATCTGTCTCTATAGCTAGCTGGTGTCCCCCCACCATCCACGTGTGTGTTAAAAACACTTAAAATACTCTCTTGAAATTTTACAATTGTATCACTTTGAAAAATAACTAGTGTTTAATTTTTATCATTGCTTTTATTTTCTATTTTTAATTTGGGAATGCAAATCTTACCTAATATTGCTCTAGATGACTTGGTTTGGTTTATGTATATTTTACACATTTTCTTCTGAGATGTGTTCTAGGAATCCTGAAAAATATCCTTTAGATTGCCAAGACTTCAAAACTTACCTTCCATTAACTTACATTCCTCATCGTACCAAGCAGAAAAGACAAATATTATTACCTCCACTTAATGAATAGAAAAACTCAGGTGTGAGTGGTGCTGTTGTAAAAGTCAGAGTAACAACAACTCAACAACAGAGCTGAGGTTGAATGGGTGATGACCCCACAGAGAAATGGCCTTGCTCAGCTATGTCTGCCCCCGACCCAATCTGGGTAGCCCTCTCCAAAATTGGTGGTCTCCCGGAGAAGGCTTGCCTCACCACGCTGCAGGAAAAGCTCATACCCTGAAATTGATTTGGCTGAGTTTTTACACTGGCTTAATGTTAAGAACTTGGTTATTTCTTGCCATTTCATCTCTGAAAACCAGCAGATGTAGGTTCTTCCCTAATGGCTCTCAAAGAGCAAACAACTCCCATCAAATCTGTTATGCCAAAACTGCCACGTTAAAACAAAATCCTCTTGCACCAGCAACACGTTTAGACAGCTCAACGTTTCTCTTAGTGGAAACGTGTTTACATCTCTGTCTTGAGTCTTCTAAAATCTTGTGTAAGATATTGCTGAGTATCAGGCTTTTGGGAAAGTCCACTATGATTTGTTAAAGAGATCTTTATTGTCCCAGAGTCCCCAAGTCATTTTATCAGGAGACTTGCAAGGTTTTCCATTTAGTGGCACCGGGTTTAAGATTCCTTCTTTTTCTTTTTCTATTGTTAGGAGAAACCACAGAAGAGAGAAGACCCTTGTGCCTGCCCTATGTCTCCAGGACCTGAATGAGTCTTTTGGCATTTGGGACTGGCTAACAACAAGGCCCATTTTCTCCCTGAGACATGGCCAAGCTGGTGATCACCAGTTACCAATTTTTGTTGCTTGTCCAGAAGAGAAAGCCCATCACATGGCACACCCAGCTGCCTGTGTTTGCCTGCCTGCCCCCCTTCCCTCCTTCCCTTCCTTCCTCCCTTCCTTCCTTCCTCTCTCCTTCCCTTCCTCCCTCCTTCCCTTCCTTCCTCCCTTCCTTCCTTCCCTCCTTCCTTCCTTCCTCCCTCCCTCCTTCCCTTCCTTCCTTCCTTCTTCTTCCTTCCCTTCCTTCCTTCCTTCCTTCCTTCCTTCTTCTTCCTTCCTTCTCTCCTTCCCTCCTTTCTTCCTTCCCTTTCCCTCCCTTACTCTCTTTCTCTTCTCTTCTCTTCTCTTCTCTTCTCTTCTCTTCTCTTCTCTTCTCTTTCTTTCTCTTTCTCCCTTTCTCTCTTTCTCTTTTCTTTTCCTTTCATTTATTTTCTCTTCTTTTCTTTTCTTTCTTTCCTGAGCTAATTTTTGTATTTTTTCTAGAGACAAGGTTTTACCATGTTGCCCAGGCTCGTTTCAAACTCCTGGGCTCAAGTGGTCCTCCCACCTCAGCCTTCCAGAGGCCCAGAATTACAGGCATGAGCCATACTCCCAGCCTGCCTGTGTATCAGTCTCTGTAATATCTTGATTTTGACCTGATTAGTCAAAAAACTGACAGATAAAATGACCAAAATTTTTAAGCCACCAGGGAATAAGCATTGTTTTTGCATAAAAAGAAAAACTTGGCTGGATGCATGGCTCACGCCTATAATTCAAGCACTTTAGGAGGCCAAGGCAGGCAGATCACAAGGTCAGGAGTTCGAGACCAGCCTGGTCAATATGGTGAAACCCCTTTAAAAAAATTTTTGTTTTTTAAATTTTTGTCTTTAAAAAGACAAAAATTAGCCAGGCATGGTGGCACATGTCTGTAGTCCCAGCTACTCGGCAGGCTGAGGCAGGAGAATCACTTTGAACCTGGGAGGTGGAGGTTGCAGTGAGCCAAGATTGCACCAGTGCACTCCAACCTGGATGGCAGAGAGAGACTCCATCAAAAGAAAAGAAAGAAAGAAAGAGAGAGACAGAGAAAGAAAGAAAGAAAGAAAGAAAGAAAGAAAGAAAGAAAGAAAGAGAGAGAAAGAAAGAAGAAAGAAAGAAAGAAAGAAAGAAAGAAAGAAAGAAAGAAAGAAAGAAGGAGAAAGAAAAAAAGAAGGGAGAAAGAGCCTAGCATTTTAGAAAAATGGGCATAGGGCTGGGTGTGGTGACTCATGCCTATAATCCTAGCATTTTGCAAGACCAAGGTGGCTGGATCACTTCAGGTCAGGAGTTTGAGACTAGCCTGGCCAAAATGGGAAAACCCCTTCTCTACTAAAAATATAAAAATTAGCCAAGCATAGTAGTGCACAGCTGTACTCAGGAGGCTGAGGCATGAGAAGTGCTCCAACCCAGGAGGGGAAGTTGCAGTAAGCTGAGATTGTAACACTACTCCAGCCCCGGTGACGGAGTGAGACACTGTCTCAAAATAAATAAATAAATAAATAGGAAAATGGGTATAGCAGTATAAAATGTTTTAAGATCAAAGCAGTCCTATAACTTTAGAAATAAAAATGTATTAGGCATAGTTAAAATTACTCATACAATTATTTCTTATTTATTTTAAAATGAAAGGCTAGAAAGTATAATACAGGACAAAAAAGAATCCTCGATTTCTTTAATCTCTCTACTATTCGCTCATATTTTTGACAAAATATCAATAGCTCCCTGTGCCTTCCTCCTCCACATTTCTGGGTTTTATTTTATTTATTTATCTATTTATTTATTATTGTTATTTTTTGAGACAGAGTCCCTCTCTGTCGCCTAGGCTAGAGTGTAGTGGCAGGCTCTTGGATCACTGCAACCTCTGTCTCCTGGTTTCAAGTGGTTCTCCTGCCTCAGCCTCCCAAGTAGCTGGGATTACAGGCGTGTACCACCACAGCCGGCTAATTTGAGTTCTTTCCTGGACTTTTACACCACTAATCTTATGAAAGTTTTTTTTTTTAATAACAGCATTTGGTAGCCTTGTGATATTTTAGTGCCAAAAGTAAACGAGAGAGAAGGTGAAATCCAAAAAAGAAAGGTGTTCAATTAATTAGAACTGATAACCAAGCTACTGATAATTAATTATTCTTTGATATTGTTCATATTTATCAAGTAATTTGTTTGTTTGGTTTTTTCGTTGTTGTTTTTGCTTTTTTGAGACAAAGTCTCACTCCGTCACCCAGGCTGGAGTGCAGTGGTGTGATCTTGGCTCACTGCAAACCCTGACTACTAAATCCCATCTCTACTAAGTTGGCCAGGCTGGTCTTGAACTCCTAGCCTCAGGTGATCTGCCTGCCTCAGCCTTCCAAAGTGCTGGGATTACAGGTGTCAGCCACTGTGCCTGGCTCGAGCACTCTAATTTGTGCAAGATTCTGCAAGCAAAATGGGAAACCAAGATGCACGCATACCTAAGGAGCATCTTTGAGAGAATTACCCTCACCTGACCATCTATCCATCACCGCCATTAAGCGTCACAGTAAAAATCTCTGTGTTTGAATACATTTTTTTTTTTTTTTAGATGGAGACTCACTTTTTTGTCCAGGCTGGAGTGTAGTGGGGCCATCTCAGCTCACTGCAACCTCTGTCTCCCGGGTTCAGGTTATTCTCCTGCCTCAGCCTCCTGAGTAGCTGGGGTCACAGGTGTCCACCACCATGCCTGGAGGCTGAGCCAGACAGATCACCTGAGGTCAGGAGCTCAAGACCAGCCTGGCCAACACGGTGACACCCCATCTCCAAAAAAATACAAAAATTAGCAGAGCGTGGTGGTGGACACCTGTAATCCGAGCTACTTGGGAGACTGAGGCAGGAGAATTGCTTGAACCCAGGGAGCAGAGGTTGTAGAGAGTTGAGATTGTACCACTGCACTTTAGCATGGGCAGCAAAGTGAGACTGTCTGAAAAAAAAGAAAAAAAAATGTTTTGGAAGATTGGGTCCCACTATGTCCCCCAGGCTGGTCTCAAACTCCTGCCCTCAAGTGATCACCCTGCCTCAGTCTCCTGAGTAACTAGGACTACTCACTCACACAACTGTCCCTGGATATATATTTTAAATGCGATTAAATCCTCCCAAGTTTACTCATTTTAATCATATTTTAAATTTTAAATCATATTTTAAAGTTTTATTTGTTTCTTCAGTTATCCAGTAATCAAAGGGAATCATTCACATTTAGAGAAACAGTGTAGGCCAAGCACAGTGGCACATGCCTGTAATCCTAGCACTTTGGGAGGCCTAGGCAGGTAGATCACTTGAGGCGAGAAGTTTGAGATCAGCCTGTTCAGCATGGTGAAACCTCATCTCTACTGAAAATACAAAAAAGTAGCTAGGCATGGTGGCACATGTCTGTAATCTCAACTACTCCGGAGGCTAAGGAACAAGAATCACTTGAGCCTGGGAGGCAGAGGTTGCAGTAAGCCAAGATCAAACCACTGCACTCCAGCCTGAGTGACAAAGCAAGATTCTGTCTCAAAAACAAACAAACAAACAATAAACAAGAATCAGGGTAACAAACATTTAGATAGGGTTATGTTCATAGGACCAGATACAAGTTATATTTTTAAACAGAGTAGACTGATCACTCAGCTTGTGCTCCGACTAGCTGTGTCTAAACCAGCGCAGCCTGCTAGCTGTTCAGTGAATGCACATTTACTAAGCACCTCTTATATGACACACACTAGATGTGGTGCCGAGGATAGGAAGAGCGAGGGAACCCTTTATGCTTATGTGGGCGACGACAATATAATAATACAAGCCACCATTTTATCACCAATGGACTTCAGAGAATCCAAATGACTGGTATTGAGTGACTTTAGATATAATATTAGTTTGAGAAATAAAATAACAGCATCAGGGCCAGGTGTGGTGGTTTGAGCTTGTAATCCCAGCACTTTGGGAAGCTGAGGTAAAAGGGTCGCTTGATCCCAGAAGTTCAGGACCAGCCTGAGCAACATAGTGAGACTCCATGTGTACAAAAAAAAAATGCAAAGATTACCTGGATGTGGTGGTGCATGCCTGTGGTCCCAAGTACTCTGGAGGCTAAGGTGGGAGGATTGCTTGAGCCAGGGAGGTCGAGGCTGCATTGAGCCAAGATCGCACCACTGCACTCCAATCTGGGTGACAGAGCAAGACCCTGTCTCAACATCAAATAAATAAGGCCAGGCACGGTGGCTTACATCTGTAGTCCTAGCACTTTGGGAGGCCGAGGTGGGCAGATTACCTGAGGTCAGGAGTTCAAGACCAGCCTGGCCAACATAGTGAAACCCTGTCTCCAATAAAAATACAAAAAAATTAGCCGGGTGCAGTGGCACGTGCCTGTGATCCCAGCTACTATGGAGCCAAGAGTATCTCTTGAACCCAGGAGGCAGAGGTTGTGGTGAGCCAAGATCACACCACTGCATTCTAGCCTGGCTATAGAGTAAGACTTTGTCTCAAAAAAAAAAAAAAAAAAAAAATCAAACAAATAAATATAGACGTGTATTGCTGGGGGCAGAGTAGGTTGATCTTGTTTTGTTCTCCCTAAGTCTACCTACCCATACTTGGGCTGATTTACACGTCGACATTTCTAGGTCGCAAGCAGCTGAACCTACGGGAGGAAGGATGAGCACCTTGAAAGCGACTGTGACTTTTGACCTTAAGGAAGCCGGTCCTGGGGAGTTGAATCAAGAAAGACTTTGCTTCAGTTTTCAATCTTAATTTGGGGCAAGGTTTAGAGGTTAGTGGCACAATGAGAGCTGAGCTGTCTGCTAGATCCCCCACCCCTTTAAAAAAAAATCAATCAGACGCATTGTTTGCCCCTTTGGGTTTGATAGACATGTTGTAATAAGGTCCTGAACTGTTCACTACCTCTTTATGTACTTTCTGTCTAAAGGCTGGTTACTATTGTGACCTATATTCATGGTACCACAAACAATGGGTTTAACCATTAACTTCCAAACCGCCTTTAAATGAATTCTTTTATAAGATGAGAATTATATAGGCTTCCACTGGTTGCTTAGAGGAAACAAGAAAAGGATTCAGGTTAAACTCGATTATTAAGGAACTGGGAGTTGATGGTTAGGATGCCCCTGGACCAAGCAGATAATTTGCCTTGACCTGACTATGTCAGATAACACTGTTTAGCTGACATTCCAGTGTCCCTGGAAAGCATAATACATTCCTAAGTTGGTTTGGCTGAAAATAAATTGTAGCAATCCCTTGTACTCCTTGAGGAAAATCCCTCAATCTATCTCAATAGATACACTTAGTGTCTATTAAGGCATCATTTGATATTAGGTATTTATTTCCAGGATCCTTACTGGAGGTCTTTGAGAAGGTTATAAGCTACAAAGGGTACATTATTTCTCAAGTGATAGAAAGGGCTAAAGAGTAACTGGAACCCTGTCCACTTAGATTCATAATTATTTCGATGAATTTTCTCTTCCATTTTTTTAATTGAGTGACAATCGGGTGAAAAAGTAGCTTTCTAGTAAGCTCTACAATCTAGGTAATGCCTGGGTGCTTAATTTATTTTAAAAAGATTTAATGTAAAATAAAAGGATTATCCCATTGGAGTAGTGAACTGATGCTTATTTAGGTTGCTTTCTGAAATGCTATCAGTCAGCTGGGCGTGGTGCTCCTGCCTGTACTTTGGGAGGCCAAGGCGGGTGGATGACTTGAGGCTAACACCAGCCTGGCCAACATGGTGAAACCCTGTCTCTACTAAAAACACAAAAATTAGCTGGAAATTGCTTGAACCCCGGAGACGGAGGTTGCAATGAGCAGAGATCGTGTCAGTCACTGCACTCCAGCCTGGCCAACAGAGTGAGACTCCTTCTCAAAAAAATAATAACAACAACAATAATAATAATATCAGTAACATAGTAGCCCATTTGAGGTCTTTCATAGTTACTAATTTTTATTTTTTCATGGAGTTGAATTTCCACATGCTGTTTTGAATCATTTTCATGGCATAGTGTCAATTTTTTTCTTTAGTGTTAGAAAAGCCTTTTTCTGTCCTTCTAATACATTAATTATTTTTCAGTGTCTATCTATAGGCTGGCTTAACCTACTGACCTCAGTCTTCCGATCAAGACATAGAAACTCAATGAGACTAAGTGGTGGGGAGGTTCCGCACCATCTAGAAGTTAGCAAAAGCCACAGTCGCGTGGTTCCAATCCTGACTTTACTCTCTGAGTCATGAGGCTTTTCCCCAGTAATTGTTTTCAGAGCCAAATCTCTGATTCACAAATATATGAGCTGCTTTTGATTTAATTACTTAATATACTTCATCACTGCTTTGACAACTTTATTGTCTGTGCCTCTCATCTAGCAATTAATTCTATAATATGCCACTTTGTTATTCTTTTGTATTGTTATTTATTCTGTGAATTCCTTAAGAAAGCCTGTGCTATTTGTGAATTTCCAGAGCAAAGGGTCCATAACTTGTAATTCTTTGCAGGCTTTCTAGTGCATAACACCTCATACACAATTGTGCTGAAATTTGAATTGATCTCATTTGCAGTTTGGGAAAACATGTTTTTTGTTTTGTTTTTTCAGACAAGGTCTCAGTTTGTCACCCAGCCTGGTGTGCAGTGGTGACATCATGGCTCACTGCAGCTTCGACTTCTTCACCTCAAGTGATATTCCCACCTCAGCCCTCTGAGCAGCTGGGATTATAGGCAGCACCATCATGCCCAGATAATTTTTAATTTTTTGTAGAGACAGGGTGTCACTATGTTGCTTAGGCTGGTCTTGAAGTCCTGGGCTCAAGGGATCCTCCTGCTTCAGCCTCCCAGAGTGCTAGGATTACAGGCATGAGCCACCACATGAGCCAAAATTAGTATGATATTAAGTGAAAAACTTAGAGCAGATGAATGAATTCACCTGCTTGTCTTAAATACTTCAGGGTGGATTTTATGTTTAGGAGTAGAAAATAAAAATGAAATAAAGAGAAGGAAATACATCCAGAAACCTAATTCATTTAGCAAGTTTTTTGGTTATTATTATATGCAGTTGAGCAGTTATAGTAGTAAAGAGTGTGCTGTGAACTGCTGCCTTCCACTTTGCTACGGTTAAGCTTCCCACACATGGAATTTCTAAGCCCAACTGAAATGACAATACGTTTGCTACTTAAACATTTAGTTCACTTTGTCTTTTGCCTGCTGTGTCTGCTGGAGGGACTATGGGATGAGAAATGGAATCAGTATCTCCTCCTTTGGGTCATTTACTGCTATAGTAATTGCCCAGCAGGTTGAGCATCCCTAATCCAAAAATCCAAAATCCAAAATGCTCCAAAATCCAAAACGTTGTAAGTAAATGCCAACTTGACACTCAAAGGAAATGCTCATTGGAGCATTTTGGATTTCAGATTTTCAGACTACTAATGCTTAACTAGCAAGTTAAGAATGCAAATATTCCAAAATCTGAAAAAAAAATCCAAAAATAGAAACACTCCTGGTCCCAAGCATTTCAGATAAGAGATACTCAACCTGTGGCCAGGCATGGTGGCTCACGCCTGTAATCCCAACACTTTGGGAGACCAAGGTGGGCAGATCACGAGGTCAAGAGATCAAGAGCATCCTGGCCAACATGGTGAAATGCCATCTCTACTGAAAATACAAAAGTTAGCTGGGTGTGGTGGCTACTGGGGAAGCTGAGGCAGGAGAATTGCTTGAAACCGGGAGGCGGAGGTTGCAGTGGACTGAGATCTTGCCACTGCACTCTAGCCAGGCAACAGAGCAAGACTCTGTCTCCAAAAAAAAAAAAAAAAAAAAAAAAGAGTGGGTGATACTCAACCTGTACCACCTGCCAAAACGTTGTTACTAATAAAAAAAATGCAAGGCT
>CAUYLG010065391.1:0-19584 GCA_963573385.1 Cacajao melanocephalus | reverse complement strand
CAGCAAACTGACGCAAGAACAGAAAATCAAACACCGCATGTTCTCACTCATAGGTGGGTGTTGAACAATGAGAACACATGGACACAGGGAGGGGAGCATCACACACTGGGGTCTGTCAGGGGGAAATAGGGGAGGGACAGCAGAGGGTGGGGAGTTGGGGAGAGATAGCATGGGGAGAAATACCAGATATAGGTGATGGGGAGGAAGGCAGCAAATCACACTGCCGTGTATGTACCTATGTAACAATCTTGCATGTTCTTCACAGGTACCCCAAAACCTAAAATGCAATAAAAAGAAAGAGTATAATATCAACATTCAGAGCTACTCAGAACAAGGTAAATCAGTAGGACTGACTTCCAAAATCTATGTCTATCCTATATAGCTGGCTCGCTACATTCGTTTGCAGTCTCTGTCTCTGGCCTGCTTCACACAGCTGTCCTGAGGTCACACTGGGGTTCTAAGGATTTGCTACAGGAGAGAGTCTGGAACTCCATGTAAGAAGCTTGCAGGGATGGATGATTCAAGCCTGTGGCCAACGGATCACAAGTTGCCAAGCAGCCAGCCCACCCCGGCAGATGAGGTGGATCCAGCTGTGCAGCCAGAACTGACAGAAAATTTCCTTTTGTCCCATATAGGAACTTTTCTTTGCTTCTTAACTTGCCTTAAGGACCATTTATTTGTATGAACTTTTGTTTCCAAGAAAACTTGTTCCTTGGGTAATATCCACCTGCAATTTCCCTTCATTACTATTTTACTGTAAACAGGAGAGAATTCAGGGCAGCTGCTTTGGCAGAATCTATTACTACTGCGTTTTTAGGAAAATCTAGCAGCTTTTCACCCTCCTGATTTTAGCTCCTTTCAGCTTCCCACTCCTACGCCCCTGCCATCCATTCCTACCCTGCTTCTTCTCTGGACTTGTGTTATTTCTTTTGGAGATGTTCTTTAACATGTCAACCAACCACAGGAGTTGGCACTGATCTATTAGAGCCTCACGGAGTCCCTGGAGAGGATTCACAGTTATGTCAGAGGGAGGAGATGTCCAAGTTCACGCCAAGAGAACTAATTACCCTCTAATAAAAAGCCATCTCCAGAGAATGCAATAGTCTTGGTGTTAGAACAAAAGTCACAGGCCAAACTTCCCACCTCTGTTGCTCATTCCATTCCCAGATATAAGAAATCAATTTTTTCACACTTGTCTTACGGACTTGACAAATTCAGTAACTTATATCATCTAGTCAAATTCTTTGTCCTTTGAATAATTCTCTGGAAGTGGGGGCTCATGATCCCTACATCAGAAATCATCTCTCATTCATGTCTTTACTCCAAAATCTAGTACAGTAGGTACAGAGCTAATGCTCAAAACAGAAGTTTTGCCAAATGAGTGATTCATGAGGACTTTCTCAGAAATATTCCGGCAAGTTAAATGTGAAAGTCAAGGAAGCATTGTACTATATAGATGGCTAGCAACTTTCTCATATTCTGACCCACCATTTCAGCTACATTACCTATAGATTTTCCATAGCCCACTCATAGTTGAAGGACCTATAGACTATGTGTGATTCGGTGGTAGTATTCTTGGTAGTGTTTTGTGAATTCTAACGCACAAAGGTGTTGCTTGAACCTGTATCACTTGCTAATTGAACTAACAGTTCCTACAGCCTCTGGAAGTGCTGTTATTGCTGCGAGGCTTTCCAAGATATTGCCTACATGCACTTGTCTGGAGAAATAGTATATGGATAAGTAGCGGAGGCATTGAGAAGTAGAAGAAGGTGGAGAGTGCTAACCTGTATATAGGACAGGTCTCAAAATCAATGGCAACGGAAACAGCTCAAAGCACAGATTTGAGGTTTCCAGGGTCAGCATTGCTATCTACGGGAGTGTGATCTGGTAGCTAAGGCATGGTGGCAGGATTCTAGGATGGGTGCTTTTCGAGTCAGGTGAGCTACAATCAGTACAGTGATTCTGACTGGTCTCTCTGGCTTAAGGCTCAATTTCTGGCAATAACTGGGGAATGCAGGTAAGAAGTTTCCAGTATAAGAAAAATAGTTTGATTAAAAACTAGGCAACTGGCTGGATGTGGTGGCTTATGCCTGTAATCATATCACTTTGGGAGGATTACTTGAGATTAGGAGTTTGAGACCAGCCTGGGCAACGTGGCAAAACCCAGTTTCTACAAAAAATACAAAAATTAGCTGGAGATGGTGGCACACACCAGTAGTCCCAGCTGGTTGGGAGGCTGAGGTGGGAGGATTGCTTGAGCCAGGGAAGCAGAGGTTGTAGTAAGCTGAGATTGCAACACTGCACTCCAGCCTGGGTGACAGAGTGAGCTTCTGTCTCAAATTTTTAACAATTTATAAAGAAAAAGCAGACAATAACCTTGTTATACGTTGAATAGGTTGAATTGTTTCCCTTCCCTGTCAAAAAAAAATTTTTATATATTGAGGTCTAATCCTGTAGAGCCTCAGAGTGTGCCCTTATTTGGAAATCTAGTTACTGTAGATATAATTAATTAAAATAAGAACATACTCATTCTGGAAGAGGGTGGGCCCCTAATCCAATATAACTGATCTCTTCATGAAAAGGGAAAAAATGGATGTAAATATACCCTCAGGGAGAATACCTTGTAAAGATAAAGGCATAAATCAGGGTAACATAACTGAAGCCAAGAAACATCAAAGATTGCCAGCAACGCACCAGAAGCTACAGAAAGACATGGAACAGATTTCTCCCTCACAGCCCTGAGTAGAAGCCAACCCTGTAGACACTTTGACGTCAGACTTCTAGCTTGCAGAACTCTGAAACAGTACGTTTCTGTTGTTTAAGGCAACAGATTGGTGATACGTTGTTAGGGCAGCCCTAGGAAACTAATGCAAACCCCAATTAAATCAACTGCCAAAGCTTGAGGGAACTGGAATAAAAGATGGAGACACCAAGGCAGAAAGATAGTCACAGGGACAAAGGAAATGGGGCAGAAGTAAGGAAAGGACAGCTGTAACTCAGCCAAGGCATCTCAGTCCCACCTTGCAAATCCTGGATCCTGGACATAGAGCAAGCCTGATCTCACGCAGTATCTGCTGGTGACCCCAACCTTCTCCACTACTAAAAGCTTGGCCAAACTAGTTCAAGGCCTAAGGAGGCTGAGAACATAGGCTGGACCCCCTTTCGCCTGTAGGGAAAGGTAGCAACCCACCTGTTGTTATCTTATGGAGAAGGCTGAATCAGAGGCTATTGCCAGACAATGCCAACTTTGCATTTCTTTTCTTAATTCCTTCTTGCAAACCCTAGCCCACCCCAAGATTTCAATGATGATTTCTAACATTCTCTACGTTCTTAAGAGATTTGATCTTTGGACGTTAGATCTGAGTATGCTGCCAGTAGCCTAGACTTTCCAAACTTCTCTCTTGCAAACTCCATCCCCAATTTTTGTTTATAATATTTGAAATTCCTTTGCCTTTTGAATTTTTCTTTATATACCTATCACTAGCCTGGACTACTTGATTAGCCATATGGTTCCTTACTTGGCTCTACCCTCCCATCTGTAGATTAGCGTGTCTTTCTCTTTGGCCTCCTGTAGCTGACTAGCCACACCCAAGACACTATTTCTGCTAAGTTCTGTCTCACTAGTGAGGACATCTCCCAAACAGACAGCCCAAAGACAGATTGGGAAATCATATGAGCCAAAACAGCTGCTGTTGGAGAGTTCTGTAATCTAACATGATACAAGCACAAAAAATTACTAGCTGTCTAGAAGAACAGAATTTTAAAGTAGAAAAGCACTTCAAAAATGTATCTAATACAATTCTTATTTTACAGGTAGAGAAACATATCTTCAATTTCATCATAAGCACAGAGCTGGTATTTGAAGAGCAAACCTATTGGTGCTGTACTTTCCACTGTACCTGGTCGGACTTTGCTGTACATTCAGGGCAGCCAGTTTGATAGAGAGAAGAATCGACAAGCGTGGCTTTCACAGCAAAGGGAGAGTAAATGAGTGCTCTCAGCACAAGGACGGGGACAGGCGTTAGCTCTAGAGAGTGCTTCTACTCTCTAGTCTTCCACAAGACTTGCCCAAAGCTGGCTGAAGGAAGCAGGAGAAATACCACGGAGTGCCAGGGCAGCCAAGGTGGCTGCACTCAGACACACAGTGAGCTGGTACTTGGGGCCTCATAGAAGGAGCTTGTGACATGAGTCAGGTGAAAGGAGAAAAGGCTTAAAAAAGGAGTTGAAAGTCTTATTTCTACTGAATTGAGAACACATGAGAGAATTAACGTAGTGATTGTTTTCAGACTACCATGTGTGAGACCCAGAGAGCCATTCATAAAGCGCCTTCAGCATAGGGACTTAGGAATACATATTTTTAACAACTTTCACCTAGCTACATGATTCACACCAAAACTAGAGATCCATTACTGCATGTGAATACAAAAATAAGCTTTATATCCTAGGCTTTTCTAGCCTGTGTGTAGCTAAGTATTTGCTCTGGAGTCAGGATACAGGGAAATACGAGAGGTTGATATAATTTTTAAAATAAGAGCTTAAATTTGTAAAATTTAAATGTAAAAGAAACACAAAAAACATTATTATTGATCATGTATAGTAACACCAGTGTGTAATTTTGCTAAAACATTAGCAGATAAAATTACAATTGAATCAAAGAGTTTGAAGAAGGGTCTTGAACCGCCAGTGACAGGGAGCAAGGAAAGAGCACCGTGAATGACTTTCATTTCTTTGTGACCACGTGTGGAGTGAGCACAGCTTAGTAGTCTGATGGACTTCCTGTAATCCCAGATACTGACAGTGTCCAGCCTGTCAGCACCTGAGCCCCTAAACAGCTTTATCAGCAGAACTTCCAAGTAGAATAAAAGGGCAAATTGTCCATGGCTGCCTAGAACTGAAACTAGATATGCAAACCTAGGGCGAGAGCAAACCTGTTGGAAAGTCCCGTGTCTCATAGAAATTAAATTCCCCCATCTCTACCCCAGCCCAAGACACACACACGCACGCACGCAAGAAAGAAACACATGCTGATTTTTAAAAAAACTATCAAAATGTAGGAGTCACACGGTTACTACCTGTGCAAACAGCTAGCACTTAGTCATTCTTCACAGCTGATGGATTTTTTTCCCCTTTAGCCTTTTGAGCTACATTAAAAATAAAATAAAATAAAATAGCAACCACAGGGTCTGCACTGAAGTTACAGGCGCAACAAATTGGAACCATCCACATTCCCGCGTTTGTCCCCTGCTGCCCTGCGTGTAGAAATACATATATTTTTTAAAAAACAGGAAAGGGTTTGAAACCCTCTGAAAATTTTATAAATTGTTCCTGTGAATCACTCTAGAGTCATCCAAAAGGAGGCCTCCCCGTCCCATTCCAGTAAATGTTATTCCAGTTCACGGCTGTGCTTGCTGGCTGCGGAGAGCTCACTGGGAACGACTTGGACCTGGCAAGGCAGGCCCTTTGGGTAATGGCCTTCCCCTGCCTGCTGGAAAGAATCATGTTTAACTTTAAGAACAAATATCATCTTTTGCATTTCGGTTGTTGGTTTTTATTAACTAACTGTGTCTGCTGAAAATGTCTTGACTTAAAAACTAAAATGTCCATTTGAATCTGTTTCTATATCTTAGTAATCACGTTTTTCAAAATATTTTCATCCATGAGCAGGTATTGAATGCCTACCTTGCTCTCAGCCCTGCACAAACATTCTTTGGAAATAAGCAATCTATTGGAATTATAAGACCTACATGCAGCTGACAACTTTTGCTTCATGTAAGATTAAATATATGATTAAGTGTCAAAATTAAGTAGACATTCAAATTCCAAAAGAATTACCATTTTTTACAGTTTATTAGACACATAAGGTGTCACTGTGTCACAAATCATCCAAAGTGGGGATGTTAAGCCCAGCTGTAAAAATAAGCTTTGGTTCACATGCCCACAGCTTCAAATAATACTGGATTCTGTGAAGAAATATTAGGCAGCAAGCCTAACATGTACACCATGTAAGTAACTCCACACTTTTTTTTAACTCACAGAGGATGGATTTTAATTTAGATCTGTAATCATGGCGGTGCTGTAAATACCTTTGTTGCTTCCCAATGTATACTCAGATTAAGAATATTCTCATTTCGTGTCTCTGGATGACTCTCTTGTGAGAGCAGTAGTGGGAGAGGGTGTTTTTGAGGAGTAAGGTCATTGTTACTAAGTACACTTGAGTGAGACTAACAATAATTTTGCTGATGTGATGAAAATTTCTTTACTAATTTTTTTTAAATGTGCAGGGCTGGATTAACACAAATTAAATTAAAACTGCTCATGGCATAGACTTTCCCATGCCTCTCCCTGACTTAGCCAGGGTATGCCTGTTATTTCAGGACTACCTAAAAGCAGAATTACTGTTTGAAAGACAGAATTAGATTTGCAAGAAATGGACTGGGAGAGAAAGCAGGAGAAGACAAAGAGATAGATACTTAAGATACTTAGGATACTTAATGTCAATCTGACACCAGTGGAAGAAGAGAGGGAAATTTGGTAGAAGAGTCTCAGATGGCAGCACAATTCCAAGTAAGGTTTGGCCAGGCCATGGGAACTATATGAGACTGTTGGAAAGTCCCGTGTCGCTTAGAAATTAATTTCCCCCATCCCCACCCCACACTGTGCTCGGTCATTGGCTAGAAGTAGTTCTTGGGAAGCATGATCCCAGCACAAATAGTGATGGATCCAGAAGGACAGTCCCTGAAGCTGTCAGCCAATTGGGTTCTCTACAACAGCTGACATAAGGAACCCATTTTACTGATCACCACTCTCTTCTCAGTATAAACATAATTACAACCGAAGTATATGTAATACATGTATTCATTCACGTATTCAACGCATCTTTATAGAGCCTAAGCTCTGTGTCATGTACCGTGATCAGTACTATAGATTCTATGGGAAACAAGGTCTTTGTCCTCATAAAATATATTGTATAATAATTAATTCTCTTGAAAAATACTGCCTTAGGTGGGACACAGTGGCTCATGCCTATAATTCCATCACTTTGGGAGGCCAAGGCAGGCATATCTCTTGAGCCCAGGAGTTCAAGACCAGCCTGGGCAACATAGTGAGACCCCAACTCTACAAAAAGTACAAAACTTAGCCAGAGGTATGGAGGTATATACCTGTATTTCCAGCTACTTGGGAGGCTGAGGTGGGAGAATCACCTGAGCCCAGAGAGGTCAAGGCTGCAGTGAGCTGTGAACATGCCACTGCACTCCATCCTGGATGACAGAATGAGACCCTGTCAAAAAAAGAAAGAAAGAAAGGAAGGAAGGGAGAAAGAAAGAAAGAAGGAAAAGAAAGAAAGAGAAAGAAAGAAAGAGAAAGAAAGAAAGAAAGAAAGAAAGAAAGAAAGAAAGAAAGAAAGAAAGAAAGAAAGAAAAAAATCCCCAGAATTTGAGAATTGAGGATCTCTTTGGCTAAAGACATGCTGCTCAATTCTTTTTGTTTTGTTTTCTTTTTTTAAGAGACAGGGTCAGGCTGTGTGTGGTGGCTCACGCCTGTAATCCCTACACTTTGGGAGGCCAAGGTGGGCAGATCACCTGAGGTCGGGAGTTCAAGACCAGCCTGACCAACATGGAGAAATCCTGTCTCTACTAAAAAAAAATACAAAATTAGCCAGGCGTGGTGGGGCATAGATGCTCATTCCCAGTAATCTCACCTACTTGGGAGGCTGAGGCAGGAGAATCGCTTGAACCCAGGAAGCAGAGGTTGTGGTGAGCCAAGATTGTGCCATTGCGCTCCAGCCTGGTCAACAAGAGCGAAACTCTGTCTCAAAAAAAAAAAAAAAAAAAAAAAAGAAAAAGAAAAGAAAGAAGAAAAGAAACAAGGTCTTGCTCTGTCTCCCAGGCTGAAGTGCAGTTGCATGATCATAGTCCACTGCAGCCTCAAACTCCTGGACTCAAGCAATCCTCCTGCCTCAGCCTCTTGAGTAGCTGGGACCGCAGGCATGTGCCACCATGCCTGGCTATTTTTTTTAATATATTGTAGAGATAGGTCTCATCTAAACAATAATTATAGGCTTCTCATCTTTCCATCACTGAATTTTTAATTCACAGGCTGGTCTCAAACTCCTGACCTCAAGCCATCCTCCTGCCTCAGCCACCCAAATGTTGGGATTACAGACATGAGCCACCGTGCCCAGCCCTGTCCACTTCTAATGGTTAAGAAAATGACTATTTTTAGATCTTAATCCATAGTGTCTACTTTGGAGTTGTTTGTTTCATTTACTTGTTAGAATCTGCACAGAAATTCATTATAATCATAGAAAATAATCCTGCTTGTGCTCTACTCTTAAATTTTTTAATTTTAATACATTGGATGGAACAATTTATACACAGTATACATCAGTGTTTCTTAAATATGTTTGTCCTCACAATCCTTACAAATCCTGCATTTTGTGGATTGTCCCTCTAATGGTTGAATGTTTCAGACAGAATGGGGATTGACAGAGATATGTAGGCATGGGGGACTATAAGAGAGATAAAAAACTAACCATCTTCATTTTTTCGCCAACTCATATTCTATTTGTACCTCAATAGATGCTCATTTCCATGAATTTCTACAAAGCCTAAAATTCCATCATAAAATATGAATTCCTTTGAGATAAGGATTAGCCTCTCTAAGCGTTTTTTTTCACATCGCCAATCCTTTGAGAAAAATAATGTATACATCTGTGTGGATGAGGCCATCAGCACACTTTTCCTGATTATTGCACAAGTGGAAAGTATTTACATTGGGATCACTGGATTCCTGGAAGTGAGAAGGATCAGAATTGAAAAACTTTAAGTTTGCCTGTGGTCAAGATAGAGAAAACAAAAAAAGCAGAAGTTACAACATCATCAGTGAGATTAATGGTGATGATAAACTGGATCTGCTAGAATCCAACAGGAGAATTATTTTTGAACATAGTCTGGCATTTTTCTGATGCTGTCATTGCAAAGGTATGCAGAAAAGTGCACATTTAAAATCCTGATTTTGCAGAAGAGTGAAAAACTAGATAACGCCAGCCTGTCATGTTGAATAACCATGGGCAATTTCCACTGACATTCACCCTCTTCATGTTATCCTCAAATAAAATTGTTAAATAGATGAAAATGTGTTTGGGTTGCCCTCATCTTTGCCTTTAATACACACCAATTCTCCTTTGTTTACTCAGCTGAAAACCCTGTATCTTGAGCTCTACCCAATCCTCTCCCACCAGTAAAGATTTCACACTCAGAATGTCTTCTAACTTGCTACATAATCACAGCCAGTACCTATGAAGTGATTAAGGCATCTAGGTTGTATTATTATCCTCATTTAGCATATAAGTACGTTGAGGCAAGGAAGGCTAGATAACTTGCATAGGTTAAAGAGCTAGAATGTAGGAGAGCTGGGTTTTAAATTCAAACTTTTCTGGCACCAAAGCACCAACAATTAACCCAGATTCAATCAATTTTTGGCCACCAGTTTACAAGGGGTAGGTGCGAAGCACATTCTAAACTCCATCCTATAGGAGAGTTTTTCTTCACGTACTGCTCTGAATTCGTGTGCTTCTGCATGTGAATACTCAGCTTTGTGCACAAGCTAAGACCATACCTTGTCCTCGCTGAGGTCTGCGATTCTTAACACAGGATCTATTCCATGTCAGTTAACCTAGGTCATCCCAGAATCGGGGATCTATTTGCGTTTTCTCTAATACTACAGGATGCTTTCTCCCAAGAGTCTGTACTTCCATCCCCATTACGTTCCCCAGTAAGAACTACATGCTTTATTGTCTTTGGGAGAAAGTATGACAACGGCTAACCATCTCTATCCTCATATACCTGTCTTGTTTTCAAGTAGATGAGGTCAGTCCACAGCAATAATCTGTTATGCATTTTAAAAATATTAAGTAGACAGTTTATTTGGGCCAAATTTGAGGACTGCAATGCAGGAGATGCAGATTCAAATTACACTCAGTAGTATATTCTTCCATTAGCAGCCAAATGGATGTTTAAAGGAAAAAAGAAGGAGCAGTTTCTAAGTTTTTATGAAGAATTGACATAAAAACGATATGTTATTGTTTACATTGTTCTTTGTATCACAAAGTCTAGGAATATAAGATAAAAATGGGAGAGGGTCACATTGTACAATTTGGGGTAACATTTTAGGTAATTTTATTCACACCAGGAAAGCTCCAGTACATTTTAACATCTGTATAAGGATGGCCATGCCAAACCAAGTGATTAATTAAATAATAAGTAGTTACCATGTCTGGTACATGGCTGAGTGTGGTGGCTCATGCCTATAATCCCAGCACTTTGGGAGGCCGAGGTGGGCAGATCAAGAGGTCAAGAGATTGAGACCAATCTGGCCAACATAGTGAAATCCCTTCGCTACAGAAAGTACAAAAAATTAGCAGGATGTGGTGGCACATGCCTGTAATCCCAGCTACTTGGGAGGCTGAGGCAGGAGAATCGCATGAACCCGGGAGGTAGAGGTTGCAATGAGCTAAGATTGTGCCATTGCACTCCAGCCAAGGCGACAGTGCGAGACTCCATGTCAATAAATAAATAAATAAATAAAAATAAGCAGTTACTATGTCTGGTACATTTATTCATTCAATGCATATTCAGTGACTACTTTCTCTGTGCCACATACTGTTCTAGATTCTGGGGATAAGATGATCAAAAGAGGTATGTTTTTTGGCCCCTCAGAACCTACAGTCTAGAATCCTAATACCCAGTATGTACTAATAATAACTGTATTCATTGAGGACTTGTGTGCTTGGTGCTTCACCATAGAATTAGCTGTAATCTTTACAACAACTACAACCATGTGAAGTAAGAAGGCTTTAGCCCTATCTTACAGATAAGTAACCTGAGGCTTGGAAAGGTTGAGTAATTTGTTCAGTGTCATGCAGCTAGTAAAAACAAAAGCTGGAATCCAAACAACATGTGCTTAACTAGAAAGTCCATTCTTTTCATTTCTTTATTTATTATTATTATTTTTTGAGACGGAGTTTCTCTCTTGTTGCCCAGGTTGGAGAGCAATGGCGCGATTTTAACTCACTGCAACTTCTGCCTCCTGGGTGCAAACGATTCTCCTGCCTCAGGCTCCTGAGTAGTTGGGATTACAGGCACCCACCACTACGCCCGGCTAGTTTTTTGTATTTTTAGTAGAGATAGGGTTTTGTCATGTTGGCCAGGCTGGTCTCGAACTCCTGACATCAGGTGATTCACCTGCCTCAGCTTGACAAAGTGCTGGGATTACAGGCATGAGCCACTGCGCCCGGTGGGAAAGTCCATTCTTTTTATCAACAGGGACCTGGAGTCTAGTTCCAGTGCTCTCTCTTTCACTATTTTACAAAGCAGCTGTTTTAGGGCCTAAGAAAACTGCCTTACCTCTTTCTGTTTCATCTATCCTAACATAAAATATGGATGATAATTACACTTTTACAGGAATACTTAAATGATAAAAAAGAGTATAAAAATGTTCTCAAAACATTCATGAATATTAAATAGTATTGATTTAGTAACACGCTCCAGTTTTACACTCATGAAAATTCACAGTTAAGATGAATTATCATTCCTCTTATAACCTAAGGATGTATTATTCCTCTTATAACCTAACCAACCCTAAGTGACGTTTTTAGTAAAAATGAAGTTGCCTTTGGCTTCTCATAAGGCAAATCTCAGCTTTCTGGAAATCTGTGCAAATGGGAATGATTCAGTTGAAAATCAGTTTGACCAAACTGGTGATCAAATAAAAGCTCTGCCCATTTCAATATGACATAGAAAAAGGAAAACATTTACATATACATAAAATAGCACTGCATCTGGCATTGGATTTGCTGAATAAGTTGGATGTTCTTACGTTCCTAGGTTATCTGGCACATTTCCAGTTTATGCTGTAATAATAACAGCTTTCACTTTTAATTAATAAGAATATTATTAATTGTCACAGTTGCCAAACCAAAAGAAACAAATATAAAGCATGGTAATTTTGCTTAATTATAAACCAGAACTGAATAGATTTTGCTTTAAAGACCAGAAAGCTCCTTATATGATCAGGAGCCTAATGAAATTATTTAGAAGCATCTACCTTTAGTCAACACTCTCTCCCCATGAACCTGGACAATTCCAGCGAAGCACATGGTTCAAGGCTGCTGTTTTGAGGATTTTAGAAACATGAAATCTTAAAGCACAGTGCCTACATTTAATCCCACGTTGTTTACTCTTCCCAGTTAATTCAAAGGTGTCAGATAAAGATCAGAGAAGTTGTTTACACTGAAATAATTAACATTCTTGCAAAAGACAATCTGCTACATCTCAGCACTGATGTATCGTTTTTCATAAGCACCCAGATGTGTTATTTTACAAAAATACTAGCCACATATGCCATTCTTTTATCCTCTTGGAATAATCATACTCAGAGGCTATGTCACTATATATGGGTTCCTTAATATTTGAGAATCAGGAGCATTATCTTTTTGTGAGCTAGAGCATCTAGTTATTAACTAGGGGGCCCTGGGGATTTAAGAGTTAATATAGTGGTTCCCAAAATGTAGTGCCCAAAACAACAACTGTAACATCAAATTCTCAGCCTCCACCCCAGACCCATAGAATCAGTAAATCTGTGGTTGGGCCGAAGAATCTGCATCTTAACAGGCCCTCCAAGCAATTCAGATGCAAGCCAAGGTTGAGAAGCAGAAAGCAAATGTAAGTGTCTATCATTTCTGATTTATTATCAGGATGTAAAACTTCTGCAGCTTAGCTTGGGTGCCATGAAGTAGAAAGTTCAGCAACTAACAGACACAGTTGGGTTTGATAACCGATTGACTTGCTTGATGAAATCTCTGTAAGAAGTTTCAAAATATGGAAAATTGAGCTCTGAAATGTTATGATGTTGGTATTGGCAACCAGCACTGCTGAATCGCAGAGAAATACAGGATCCTCCTGCTGTTTCCTTTTTGCTGAATTCCTTTCTGGCCTCTTGGAAAGGTTCCCTTGAGGCAGTTCTGAAAATATAAACCTCCCCATGTAAATGAGTTGTTTACCCTCCTGATCATTTGTTAGAAAGCATTGAATTTTGCTGAATCAGGCGTAATTGCTTTTGACAAGCATACACATAAAACAGTAAGTGATACTGAAAACGCTCTGTGCAAGTCTCAAAACTTGGAATACTCTAGACTCTTAATAATGGGTTATGCTGTTTGGCACATCTTTTCCTGCGATCGTAAACAAAGTCAGTCAAACAAAGAGAATAATGAAAAGTGAGTATTAAAACTTGGACATAAATGAGATGTAATCCCAGTAAAAAGACAGAAAACAAGGTATCAGAGACTTCAAGATGGGGAACTTTTAAACGTTGTAAGTTTAACCTAGTCTGTCTCAACACTACTTAAGAAAGAAATCTATAGAGAGAAAAACTGAGTTCAAGGAAGTGGCCAAGTTTTGAGTGTTCCAGGAATAAAAAAGGAAAAAAAAGTAAAAAAATTAAAGAGTAAACAAAACCACTTTATTAACAAAAAGTATTTTCTAAACGTAGTGGTATTTTTATTTTTCAAGTTTAACTTGAAAATAACGCACATTTAACTTACACATTTAACCACACATTTTCTTTTTTTTAGTTATAAAAATATTAAATTCTGGTGTTAAATTCAAACGTAAAAGAATAGAGAAAAAAAGATAATGTATGCCTCCTTCAATTCTTTTTTTTCAGTTTGTACTCTGAGTAACCACTGAAAATTGTTTGACATATATATTTCTAGGCAACAATATATGCATATATATATATTTGAATTATATTTCTGTCTATTAGTCCATTACTGTATCACATGAAATTAACTGGATAAATATTCATCAATTTTGGAATATATATTTAGAGACATGATAGCATAAACAAAGAACAACTTCAAATCTTTGCCCTAAACATCAAAAAGGCAAATATTCAAATTCCATGTATTTTCACTTGAGATAGAGCTATTTCCCTTCTGGATACTAATCTATATCATGAGCCAAGATAAACTGCAGCAAATACTTATCTAATTGGTAATGTTTAGGTGTTTCCTGAGAAACAATGGGCACAATAACCCTGTTTTATGTTTATTACAACGTAAAACATTGTATTCATACATATTGCCAAGTATTGTGATTTTTCTCCCTTGTCTTTATCTAGCATGAACAACTTTCCTTTTTAATATATACAGATTTACGCACTCGTATAGAAGTAGGAAAAGTCATCCTATAAATAATGACTATACCAGTCATTATTAAGTGTCTTCCCTATTGATAAGCTTTTGGATTGTTTTCATTTATTTGCTATAGTAAATGGCTCTTCAGTAGTCATCCTTATACTCTAATCTTTGTGTGTGTGTGTGTGTTTTTTTTTTTTTTTGTATTTTGATGTGGTATATTAGTAGAGGTAGACTTTCTGGATATAAAGAAAGGAACATTTAAAATTTGATACACACTGCCAAACTACTCTGTAAAAAAAAAAAAAAAAAGCAACAGAGAATATATTCCCACACTGTCACTGAGTCTGAATTTTGTCACCATTAAAACATTTTTATTCTAGTT
This sequence comes from Cacajao melanocephalus, assembly GCA_963573385.1. NCBI lineage: Eukaryota > Metazoa > Chordata > Mammalia > Primates > Pitheciidae > Cacajao > Cacajao melanocephalus. The sequence continues at coordinate 5,002 of CAUYLG010065391.1, read as the reverse complement.
GGAAAAAAAAAAATCTTTGCTGCTTATATTCTTGGCATTGTATCTAAGAAACCATTGCCTAATCAAAGGTCAAAAATACTTACATACATGTTTTCTTGTAATAATTTTGTAGTTTTAGATGTTATACTTAGGTCTTTGATCCATTATAATTTTGTGTATTGTGTGAGGTAAGAATCTAACTTTATTATTTTGCAAGCAGATATCCAATTGTCTCAACATTATATGATGAAAAGACTCTTCCTTCCTCTATGAAATTACCTGGCATTCTTGGCAAAAATCAATTGACTGTAAATGTGAAGGAATCCCAACTCTATTTCGTTGATCTGTGTTTATGATCACACAGTCTATGTTTATGCCAGTATCAATCACACAGTCTCAATTGCAGTAGCTTGGTAGTAAGCTTTGAAACTGGAAAATGTGAGCCCTCTAACTATACTCTTTTTCAAGATTATTTTGGCTATCTTGCTGTCTTATATTTCAATGTAAATTTTATGACCACTTCATCAACTTTCACAAAAATCATCTGGGATTTTGATACAATTGCATTACATCTATAGATCAACTGAGAGAGTATTAAAATATTAATAATATTAGGTTTTCTGATTCATGAATGTGGGATGCTTTTCCATTTAGTTAGGTGTTTTTTAATTTATGTCAACAAGATTTTATAGCTTTCAGAGGATAGGTTTTGTACCTCTTTTGTAAATTTTTGCCTAAGTATTTTATTTCTTTGATACTATTATTAGAGAAGATTTTTTTCAATATCTATTTTGGGATTTTTTATTGTGAGTGTATGAAACTACAATTGGTTTTTGTGTATTGGAGGTATTAACTAGATGATTAGTTCTAAAAGATTTGCAATGGATTCCTTAAGATTTTCTAAATACAGGAACATGTCATCTTCAAACACAGATGGTTTTACTTTTTCCTTTCTTATATGGATGTCTTTTATTTTCATTTTCTTGCCTTATTGCCCTGGGTAGAACTTCCAGTAGAATGTTCAACATAAGTGATAAAAGCAGACATCTTTCTTTTGCCTTTAATATTAGGGGAAAGCATTCAATCTTTCACTTGAAGTATGATGTTAGCTGTGAGTTTTTTATAGATGCCCTTTATCAGGCTGAAAAATTTTCCTTCTTAGTTTGTTAAGTATTATCGTAAAGATGTTTGGGATTTTGTCAAAATCTTCTTCCACATTTATGGAAATAATCAGGTTGTTTTTGTCCTGTAACAAAGGACAATTCTATTGATACAGTAAATTATATTCATTTTTCTGATGTTAAACTAACTTTGCATTCCCATAATAAATTCCACTTGGTTGTGGTGTGTCATCTTTTTACATGTTGCTGGATTCGGTTTGGTATATATTTTTTCTACATTCATAAAGGATATTGATCTGTACTTTTCTTGTGATATCTTTATGTGATTTGGGTACCAAAATAATACTGGCCTTATAAAATGAGCTGGAGAGTGTGCCCTCCTTTTCAGTATTTTGGAAGAATTTCTGAAGAACTTATATTAACACTATTCATTAAATGTGTCATAAAATTTACCAGTGAAACCATAAAACACTGGGATATTGGGAAGGGGATAAGGAAAGTTTTTTTTTTTAAATCATGAATTTAATTTTTATAGTTATAGGCCTATTTAAATTTTCTATTTTTTGAGTCGCTTTCAGTAGTTTGTGTCTTTTCTAGAATTTATTTGATCTAAGTTATATAATTTGTTGATATACAGTTGTTCATAGTATTCCCTATATTTCCTTTTATTTTTGTAAGGTGAGCATGCATGTTCTCCCTTTCATTCGGGAATTCCTGATTTTTAGAAATTTAAGGTTGGTTGGTGGTTAGTCTAAAGATTTGCCAATTTTATTGAGCTTTTCAAAGAACCAATTTGTTTTAAACTATCTCTATTGTCCTCAAACTCTATTTTATTAATTTTAACTCTAATCTTTATTATTTCTTTTATTCAGCTTGCTTCAGGTTTAGCTTGCAGTTATTTTTCAAGTGTCTTGTGGTAGAAATTTAACTTATTGATTTGATGTCTTTTTTCCTTTTTTAAATATAGTTGTTTACAGATATAAATTTTCCCAAGTAGGGCTTTGGTTGCATCCCATAAGTTTTAATATGTTTTCTCTTCACTTTCACTTTACCTGAAAATATTTTCTACTTTCTATTATACTGTATTATTTGACCCATTGGTTATTTAGGAATATGTTATTTGATTTCTACATATTTGTAAATTTCCCAAATTCCTTTCTCGTTGATTTCTAATTTCACTTTGTTGTAGTTGGAAAATGTATCCTGTATGATTTCAATTCTTTTAAATTTATTGAGACTTCTTTTGTGACTAAGTATATGGTCTATCTTGAAAACTTTTTCACGTACACTTTAGAAGATTATTATTCTGTTTTACTGTTTATAATAATACCCTATGGCATAAAATATTCCACACTGTCTTGCAATTAGATTTGGGTTCCTTTGCAAGGGTAGTTTTTGGACCATGCTTTGAAGTTTGTTCTGTTTCCAGAAGAATTCTTCATAGCTGTCTCTCTTCCTGCTTCTCTCTGGTAAACTATTTGGCCTATAGTTTAGCTTATTGTTTTTATTAAACTACCAGTCGCCTCTTAGCAGCCTACCACCAAAATTCCCATGGTTTTTGGTAGTTAAACTTGAGCTTTCCCGCACTGTGTTGCAAAAATGTCAGTTTATTTATGGAGAGATTCAAAGCTCTCTGTTTCTATTGATTTTTCTCCTTGGGCAAGATCTCTGGGCCCCTGCTCTGACTTGGGGACTGGGACCATGGCCCACTTCTCTCAGTGACATCCTTGCTTTATGAAGAGGATTTCTAAAGACAGCAGTCTTTAGATCCTTGATTTGCCTCCTCTCATGTGGAACCTCAACTCTACAAGAGAGCTGGGGTGAGGGCAGTCAGGGCCCCATTATTCCCATCTTAACTCATTTCAAGTAGAGACTCCACCCACAAATGGGAAGTGGGTGAAGGAAGGGAGCTCCCAACCACTTAGCTGCACTTGTTGGGAATCTGACCTGTATAACCTGGAGCTGTTTGGAGGGCAAAGAGAAGGGGAGCTAAAAAATGCTGGAGGCCTCCCCTTCTGGTGAGATACTATATCCTTGGTGGGAGGTGAAAGGAGAGGGAACCCTTCTTCTTGGCCACATCCCCCTGCAGTAGAGCCTCTCTCAAGCTGATCTAGGAGGCTAGAAAAAAACCATAGCTCAAGTTCCACAGACTCTCACTGTTCTCATGAAGACTCAGTAGATTTTCTTGAGTGTTTTTTTATTCTTTTAAGTTTTCTGTATATTATATACCATATTAACTTAATATGATATATTATATTTTATTAATATATTATACTTTCCTCTTGCTTTGAAGAATTCTATATAATATATTATGTATATTTATATAATATATAATAAAATGTATTATATATATTATATATCTTATATAATTTTTACCTGCTGTGGCTATGTAATACATATATAATATAATATGTATAATTTTCACCTTCTGTGGCTGTTTTGCTATGAAACAGGTCTGCAGAGCTCCTTCTACTGCCATTCCAGAAGTCTCTTTATCTAGTTCATTCCCTTTTTTTTTTTTTTATTGTACTTTAGGCTCTGGGGTACATGTGCACATCCTGCATCCTGCAGGATTGTTGCATAGGTACATACATGCCGTAGTGGTTTGCTGTCTCCATCCCCCACTGCCCCGCTCCTGTCACCTACATCAGGTATTTTTCCAGGAGTTATCCCTTCCCTTCCTCCCTGCCCCCCAACCCTACTGTCCCTCCCCTCCCCTCCCCTCCAACCCCCCACTTAGCCCAGTGAGTGTTGTTCTCTTTTCTGTGCCCAGGTGTTCTCATTGTTCATCACCTGCCTATGAGTGAAAACATGCAGTGTTTGGTTTTCCGTTCTTGTGTCAGTTTGCTGAGAATAATGCTTTCTAGATTCATCCATGTCTCTACAAAGGACATGAACTGATCTTTTTTTATGGCTGCATAGTATTCCATGATGTGGTAGCATGATGCCTCCAGCTTTGTTCTTTTTGCTTAGGATTGTCTTGGCTATGCGGTTTCTCTTTTGGTTCCATGTGAAGTTTAAAGTGGTTTTTTCCAGTTCTGTGAAGAAGGTCAATGGTAGCTTGATGGGGATAGCATTGAATCTATACATTACTTTGGGCAATATGGCCATTTTCACAATATTGATTCTTCCTAACCATGAACATGGAATGTTTTTCCATCTGTTTGTAATCCTCTTTTATTTCCTTGATCAGTGGTTTTTAGTTCTCCTTGAAGAGATCTTTTACATCCTTTGTTAGTTGTATTCCTAGGTATTTTATTCTCTTTGTAGCAATTGTAAATCGGAGTTCGCTCATGATTTGGCTCTCTGTTTGCCTGTTATTGCTGTATAGGAATGCTTGTGATTTCTGCACATTGGTTTTGTATCCTGAGACTTTGCCGAAGTTGCTTATCAGCTTGAGGAGTTTTGGGCTGAGATGATGGGATCTTCTAAATATATGATCATGTCATCTGCAAATAGGGACAATTTGACTTCTTCTTTTCCTAATTGAATGCCTTTTATTTCCTTTTCTTGCCTAATTTCTCTGGGTAGAACTTCCAATACTATATTGAATAGGTGTGATGAGAGAGGGCATCCTTGTCTAGTGCCAGTTTTTAAAGGGTTTTTGCCCATTCAGTGTTGATATTGGTTATGGGTTTGTCATAAATAGCTTTTATTATTTTGACATACATTCTATCGACACCTAGTTTATTGAGAGATTTTAGCATAAAGGGTTGTTGAATTTTGTTGAAGGCCTTCTCTGCATCTGTTGAGATAATCATGTGGTTTTTGTCTTTGGTTCTGTTGATGTGATAGATTATAGATTTGCATATGTTGAACCAGCCTTGCATCCCAGGGATGAAGCCAACTTGATTGTGATGAATAGGCTTTTTGATCTGCTGTTGCATTCAGTTTGCCAGTAT